>SJYC01129841.1:0-13224 GCA_006408675.1 Madoqua kirkii | reverse complement strand
TCAAGGCTGTCAAAAGCATCCACACACACACACATACTCTTAGGATCATAATATACAGATATTTTATAACCTAATTTTTCCTCTCAAAATAAACCCTAGAAATCTTTCCAGGTCAGTAATATGAATCTGCATCATCATTTTAAAAGATCACAGTGTTTCGTTGTACGCATACTCTTTTTTTATACTTTACCTAACCAATCTCCTATTGCTGACATTTAAGTTTTTGCTTAATATTTTTGTGATGACTAAACAATGCTTCAGTGAGTATCTTTGCACAGTTGCCTGATATTTCTTTGAGAAAAAGCACCAGAAATAGACTTTTGTGTTGAGACATAAATATTTTTAAAGCTTTTGTAGACATTGTCTTATTGCTTCTAGAACTTTGACACATTTATGCTTTCATCACCAGGGTTTGATAATGTGACAAAAAGGAGCCTTTTTAGTACTTTTTTCTTTTTTTTTAGCTCTACAGTTTGGGGAGAAGAAACGCAAGAAAGGAGCTTCGTTTCAAATGGTTGCATCTCTGCATAAAGTAATTTTTAATTGTATCTATTCATATATTAGCTGCTTCACAATCTGCATATATTACTTATTTGTAATTTTACATCTTCATATGAGGATAAAGTATCTGAAGTTAACCAAGTTGGAAAAGTTGTATATAATGTTGGTATTTATGGATTTTAGTGGACAATGTTTATCTCCTACTTAGATCCCATTTATCAGCCTGGCACTCATCTTGCCACTGATGAAAATGGGCTTCCCTGGTGGCTCAGAGGTTAAAGTGTCTGCCTCCAATGCGGGAGACCTGGGTTCGATCCCTGGGTTGGGAAGATCCTCTGGAGAAGGAAATGGCAATCCACTCCAGTATTCTTGCCTGGAGAATCCCATAGACGGAGAAGCCTAGTAGGTTACAGTCCTTGGGGTTGCAAAGAGTTGGACATCCCCTGGAGAAGGAAATGGCAATCCACTCCAGTATTCTTGCCTGGAGAATCCCATGGACAGAGAAGCCTAGTAGGTTACAGTCCTCAGGGTCGCAAAGAGTTGGACACGACTGAGCAACTTCACCTTCACCTTCATAACAACTCACAGTTGCCAGAATGCAAAGCTAGGTAATCTCCTTCCCTGCCCCTCCAGACTTTGGTCCCTCCCTTGCCTCAAGGAGATACCAACTGTGGTATAATTGGTGCATTTATGCTCAGAGCTTTTGCACTCAGACTAAACTGAGTCCATGCCATTACTTTTTTCTTCCCCAGCCCTGCTTGCTTCCCTCCTTCTCCAGATAAATCTGTTGAACCAGAAGTTCCATCTCAGATTCTGCTTCCAGATGAAGATAAAATTTTTACAGATAGAATATTTGAGAAACAATTTATTTCTTCTATTTTATTGCCCTTCCATAAATTATTGCTACCAAATTGCTACCAAACAGGTAGATATGATGCACAACAAAACAGTTAGATAAACATTGACTTCTCATAGGAAGAAAATAATGTATTTTGGTAAGCAGGGAAAAATGTTGAATTCATTATTTCTTTGTTGGTTTGTACCTGGCTTTAAGATTAAGTTGATCATCATGGAGACTCTTGTGAGGTGGATTGGTCTTTTTAGTGATTTCTAAGTGATTTTGTGTTGGTTATATTCTCCATTTTAGGAAAACCTAAATAAATTAATGACTAACCTGAAATCAACTGCACCTCATTTTGTGAGATGCATAAATCCCAATGTGAACAAAACACCAGGTAAGTAGATTTCTTTATAAGCCACACTAGGAAATTCTTTTGATTTAAGCTATGTTGAATGTCTTTCAAAGAAGCATTCACCAGTCTCTTTTATATAAGGGTAGATTTTAATAATACTAAAATAAGTTAAAAGTGAGTTTTTCAAAACTTCCTCAAGATTGCCTTTGAATTAAGATTCAGGTGGATATGCAGAAGGATTTCACAAAGCAGACTCAATTGGGTAACATCAGAATATTTGATATTATCATTTAAATTCCTCCTTGAATTTCATGCTAAAATGTGGATGAGCTTCTATGCCATTGTCTACAAGGGCAAAGTATAAAAAAAAGGGATTAAATAATCAATTAGGGGATTAAGGTGGATATTTCAGCAAAAAGGAAATCATTTGGTCTAAATTATCTAAATTGACCATAAAGAGAGATTCTAAATCCATTTCTAATTGTTAAGAACTCCCTCTAGTCTTGCTTCATCATTCTACTATCTTCCCTCTCCTTAATAGTACCCATCTCTTTAGTTATGTACTCCTGGGCGGTAGATACTTTTTTTTAAAATATTTTATTTGTTTCTCCTATTTTATTGAGATATAATTAACACGCAGCACCTATAAATTTAAGGTATACAGCATAATGGTTTGCCTTGTATACATTATGAAATGATTATAGGTTTAATTAACATCCACATCTCCTATAGATTTGAAACAAAGAGAAAAGTATTTCTTGTGATGAGAGCTCTTAGGATTTACTCTCTTAATAATTTTCAGTATACCATACTGCAGTGTTAACTATAGTCATCATGGTGCACATTACACTCCTAGAACTTATTTATCTTGAAAATGGAAGCTCACACCTTTTGATGACCTTTCATCCAATTTCCCCTCCCCTCCCCCACTTCCGGTAACCACAAAATTGAATCTCTTTTTTTTAATACATTTGTTTGTTTGTTTTTTAAAAGATTCCATGTATAAATGAGTGATATTTTCACCATAAGCTTCTTTGCTATTAACATCTTTGTGCAAGCATTTTTGCAGCAAACTTTCACCTACAGAACCAATTAGCCATCAAGCAATTTTGTCATAAAAGATAAAACAACAACAACAAAAAGAGGAACATTAAAAGAATATAATTAAACATGAAAAATGAATAACAAAATTAAAAACATTTTATTGTGAAATATGAAATCTTTGAATGTACTTAAAATGTGTATAGATCCATGGCAATACTGCACGATAACTGATTTTACTTTGTGGGTCGAACCTAACCATTTACCTTCCAAGTCTTTGTTCATAGTTCATTATACATTTTTTTTGGCTTATTGATTCACCTTTTTGTTCTGCACTATACTTTTTATTTTTTGCAAAAGTTTCTTCCCTCAGTGAGAGAGCTGTCACTAAATACAAGTACTAAAATAGATATTTGTAACTGAGCTTTGTGTCATGGTGTGAAAGCTTTCCACACTACTATTTGTTCTTGGCATATTGTCACATGTCTGTTGGTAGATGTTCCAAGTTCTGTGGAAAATGTGGGCTCAACTCTGCACTGTGGAGGCCCTCAGCCTCTTTCAGATTCATGTAATATGAGAATGAGAGTACTGTGTCAACGGAGAAATGAAACCAAACTGTCAGTCAGTTGAAACCAGTTATTTTATCCTTTATGGCAAAATTGCTGCATGGCCCATTAGTTATGCAGTAAGAACACTAGTGGCAAGAATGCTTTCAGGAAAGACATTTAGGATGGAAATATCTAGAATCATAAATGAGATCATATGGTATTTGTCTTTCTCTGGCTTATTTTGTTTAGCATAATGACCTCAAGGTCCTTTTATGTTTTCATACATGGGAGAATATCTTCCTTTTATATGGCTGAATAATATTCCATTATACATATATACCACATCTCTTTTAGCTGTTCATCCATCAGTGGACACTTAGATTGTTTCCATGTCTTGGCTTTTGTAGTGGACACTTTTTAATGAATGGATAGTGCTGGAGTGGGGGTGATGAGATAGGTAGGTGGTGGTGAATTATTTATGTTTTAATTAACAAAGCAAAGTTTCTACAGATATTAATTATAAGGATTGCTTTCCTTACTTCTTGGATTCGAAGATTCCCAGCCTTCTCTTTTGAATTACTGGCTTTTATGGAGCTTGGTCGGAGGCTGTCAGCCTCGAAGCTGTGTATGTGACAAGCACTTACTGTCTTCAGAGCACTAATCATCCTTGGATTAGGTAGCCAGATGTTGCTGATCCTGAAGTTCTGTAAAACCTTGCATTTTTATTAACATCCTGTAATTAAGACCCCAATCTTGACAGTCTGTGACCTGTTTGGGGAAAGTGTGATGCTAAACAATGATGCTGCAGTTTGAGTTTTTGCAAAGCAAACACTTCATGTTCATTCACGCTGTATGTTTTTTGCCTTATTGTTTCTCATCAGCTGGGTTTCTGAATGCATCTAGGGACACTGCTTCCATCTACCAAGGAATCTAATTAGCTGCCTCTATTTGGAAGCAAATCTGTTACCTATTAGAGTTGCCTCCCATTGAGCCAGCTCTGATATCAGCAGGTTTTTTTTTTTTTTTTTAAATTCTTAAGACAAAGTCATAAGAAAAGGTTCATGGTCTAATCAGAACAGTTCTTCATATGTCGTTAAAGGGAATAAGCATGCTTGATGCTATGTCACAGAACTTTAGCCTTCGCTCCTCCTCACAGATGATCTGTTTCTGTCTGTGACGGGGATGGGAGTACAGGACTATGACTATATATCCTACCGTTCATTTCTGTGACCCTGGGCAGAAGCAGAAAAGCATCTCATTCCCATTTTCCGTATAACATTCTAGCAGGTCTTTGTTAGGAGAGTGCCATTTGGCTTCTTCCAGATGCCTTACTGAGAGCCAGATACAATGGCTTATTCAAAGGCTTCTATCAGAGACTGCAGCTGCAGCTCTACTGGGCTTCATCTCAGGAACAAAGGGGTACTAGGAGAAGGCTTATACTTTAGAACACTACTTAAGTTTTCTCAAGATCACCAGAAGGGAATGTAGGCTGGGTGTGGCCAGTTCTTCCCAAATGTGAAACAGTAAACAGAATTTTGTGGCTGTGCTTACCTTCCCCTTTATTTGCATTTTCCCTTTTTATAATTTCTTCCCCTTCCTACTTGGAGGTGCCAGTTCTCTTTTGTGTTTTATCCCCACTCTAGTTGATTTTTGACTGGCAAATGGATATCATACCAGCCATTTACATTAGGACAAAACGTATTTTTTCACCTTCTAGGAGTATTTGCTTATATAATCTTGACTGACTGTGAACGAAAGGATTCATCCCAGGTAAATCCTATTTAGAGACTCCTACATTATAGGTAGGGACTTTGAGAGCCATCAGGCTGACAGTGAATGGATCCTTGTAACTCACGTAGAGAACAGCAGATTCAGACTCTTTGAACCCAAGATGCAGCAGCTAGGACAAAATCTAGGGTAACCATCGTTTTAGACATGGACTCACAGTGAACCTCTTTCTTCAGGTGTAATGGACCCTTACTTGGTTCTACAGCAGCTGCGCTGTAATGGTGTCTTAGAAGGAATCACGATATGCCGTGAAGGTTTTCCACACCGACTGCTGTATGCTGATTTTAAGCAAAGGTAAACATACATCCTGGGATTCAAGAAGCCTGGAGCATTTCTCTTTCCCCCCTCTCTTTCTGAGTGCTTAAGCATGCATTGTTTGTTTGGTGGATATCCTCCAGACTACAGATCGATGTGTTTTGGTGGTGGCGAGATATATGATGACAGAGTTCCATTATATTTCCCCTTAAATCCAACATCCATGTAGCTGTAATATCCTTAAATCTCTATTACTGGATAATAGACCCACATATAGAAGAAATATATAGAGAAGAACGATACAGAGGCTGAATTGAATCTCTGAAATGTTGTTGGTACTTAATCGTAGCTGCCATCCAAGCGGGCTGTTTCTTTCCTAGCAGAGCCTGTGAAAGGTAGAAAGCCAGCAGGGTATGCGGCAGGAGGCAAGAGAGGCATTTTTACTTTCTATTTCCTGAAGTCTAGAAGTGTCAATTATAAGTCATCAAGCTAATTTGAGCAAAGTATAGTAGAGTAGAAAGAGTACCTGTGTCAGTATTAAGAAGCGTATTTCTAGCTCCACCAACTCACCATTAGGACGAGGGAATCCTGGAAAAGTTCTTTACTGTCTCTGCTTCTCAGTGTCCTTATCTGTACTTAAAGACACTTAAGCCTGTCTCTTTGTCTTTCCTCTGGTCCCTACTCCACTCTCTCCCTCCTTCCTCTTGAGCATAAAATCAAGTGAGGTGGTCTCGACAGCGCTATGAAAAGTATAAACTATCATACCAAAGGAAAGAATTATTGCTTGTATCCTCATTATTACTGCCAAAAGTTTTGTGAAAACTGAACATATTGATAGGAGAGGTGGAAGTTTATATATATATAGACACACTTCCCTTTGCCTTACTTGTCCAAATTATTCTTTATTTGCATCCCTGACCTCAGGATTTATTTTTTACTTAAATTAGGTACTACATTCTGAACCCAAGGGTGTTTCCAAAGAGCAAATTTGCAAGCAACAGAAAAGCAGCTGAAGAATTACTTGGCTCCTTAGAGACAGACCATACCCAGTACCGCTTTGGAATCACTAAGGTAACCAGAGAACCAAAAGGAAGGAATTTGGAAAAGAATGGGAGGAAATGCAACTATAAGATTTTTACAGCTCTTGTGACCACAAACAATACAAATAGGACTCTGTTGAGAGTGAAAACTTTGGCTTTGTTGAGAGAGAAAATTTGAAAGCAATGCTTTTTGAAACTTAGCCTTGATTACATTTTTGCTCTATCATATATATATATATTTTTTTTAGAGACAGACCATACCCAGTACCGCTTTGGAATCACTAAGGTAACCAGAGAACCAAAAGGAAGGAATTTGGAAAAGAATGGGAGGAAATGCAACTATAAGATTTTTACAGCTCTTGTGACCACAAATAATACAAATAGGACTCTGTTGAGAGTGAAAACTTTGGCTTTGTTGAGAGAGAAAATTTGAAAGTCAATGCTTTTTGAAACTTAGCCTTGATTACATTTTTGCTCTATCATATATATATATATATTTTTAATTGGAAGATAATTGCTTTACAATATTGTGTTGGTTTCTGTCATATATAAACATGAATTGGCCATAGGTATATGCATGAGATGGTTAGATAGTATCACTCAATGGACATGAATTTGAACAAACTCTGGGAGATAGTAAAGGACAGGGAAGCCTGGTGTGCTACAAGTCCATGGGATTGCAAAGAGTCAGACACGACTTAGTGACTGAACACACACATATATACGTCCCCTCCTTCTTGAACCTCTCTCCTGCCTCCTACTCCATCCCACCCATCTAGGTTGTCATAGAGAAATATTCCCTTGTGTACGACTTCTTTATTCATCTCTGTCAATGGACATCTAGGTTGCTTCCATGTTCTAGCTATTGTAAATAGTACTGGGATGAACATTGGAATACATGTGTCTTTTTCAATTATGGTTTTCTTAGGGAATATGCCCAGTAGTGGGATTGCTGGGCTATATGTTAATTTTATTTCTAGTTTTTTAAGGAATCTCCATACTGTTCTCCATAGTGGCTGTATCAATTTGCATTCCTACCCCAAAAGAGGGCTCCCTTTTCTCCATACCCTTTCCAGCATTTATTGTTTATAGATTCTTAATGATGGCTTTGATTATATTTATTAATACATCTTTATAACTACTTATCTAAGCAAGTTTGTGCCAAGATATAAAATAATGAATCAACTTTAGGGTGATAAAAAAATGTTTATACACATCAGAGGTAGACAAAATTGAATCAACTTACTGGAGATAACTGCCTGTGTGCACGTGAACAGATTCATCTATAAGTATGCTTTCAGGAAATTAATTCTGAAAGACTGTCTCAGTAACTAAAAACAGTAAGATCAACCCCACTGTGCAAAAAGTTAGTCCAAAGCTAACTTCCTTAAATGTGATTCACTAAATTCTGCTTCATCTTGGAGATTTTGGCATGATCCACATATTTTGGGAAACCTCTATCAGATTTGGTTTTCACCTGACAGTATCAGGTTGTTTCTAATGATATCCATATGTTAAGTTGCTGTAATCATGTTTGACTCTCACAGCCCCATGGACGGTAGGCCGCCAGCCTTCTCTGTCCATGGAATTCTCCAGGCAAGAATACTGGAGTGGGTTGCCATTTCCTTCTGGGGATCTTTCTGACCCAGGGATCAAACCCGAGTCTCCTGTGTCTCCTGCATTGCAGGCAGATTCTTTACTGCTGAACCACCGGGGAAGCCATGTAGGGGCCAGATTATTTAAAGGAGAATTGGAGGATGTATGATAAAGAGCTGATAGAAAGAAAACTCTGTTGGACATGCCTATAAAATGTTACTCAACTCCTACATTTTGAGTGCCTGTTTCTGCTGATTTTCACTCCTGGCACCTTGCTTCCTTGTATGTTTAGTTACTTTTGTTGTATACTGCTTATCTAGGCCAGGACTATTATGAGTTGAGGGGCTTCTCAGGTAGCACTAGTGATAAAGAATCCAGCTGCCAATGCAGAAGACTTGAGTTTGGTCCCTGGGTTGGGAAGATCCCCTGGAGAAGGGCATGGCTACCCGCTACAATATTTTTGCCTAGAGAATCCTATGGACAGAGAAGCCTGGTGGTCCATAGGGTCACAAAGAATCACACAACATGAACTGAGAGAGCCTCCTAAAGCACAAAATCTGAGGCAGCACTCACTCTTAGGGTGGTATAAGTACTGACTTGTACAACCCTGAAAGTGAGTGCTTCCTTAAAATCTGTGCTTTGAGTACCTCACTCACTTCATCTTGACCCTTACTAATGATTCTTAAAAAAAAAAATTGTGTGTATATTTTTTATTGTCTAAGATGAAGGTGACTTTCTCTAGAGCAGTGGTCAGCAAACTATGGCCTAAGGGCCACATCAACAGCCTATATTTTATATGGCCCCCTTGCTAAAAATGATTTGGCATTTTTAAAGAGGAAAAAAGATAAAAGAAGAGGAGGCGGCACAGGTAGAGGAGGCGGGGAGAAGGGAGGGGGTGGGGGTGGGAGGAGAGGTTCTACAGAGACTGAGAGTGGCCTGCAAAGCCTAAAAATGTTCACTATCTGGCACGTTACAGATAAAGTGTGCAGACCCTTGCCGGGCCTAGCTTAAAATTAAAACCAAGTTCCTTAAACAACCTAGACATAGCTAATAGATCAGGAGGAGGAGAGTCCAAGTTCTTAAGGAACTAATACAACCACAGGATTAAATGAAGTTTTTTGCTTTGGCAAGCTTTAGGTTTATAAAACCAAACTTTCTACAATTTACATTTTGTACATTATGAAAAATTACCAAGAAATAGAACTGATCATCAAACACATCAGTTGTTCATATGGCCATTCAATAGACATTTACTGAATGCCCACTAGGACTGGAACTGACATTTGACATTTCTTTCAGGTGCTTTTAAAAGCTGGCTTTCTGGGCAAACTGGAAGCCATGAGAGATGAGAGATTATCAAAAGTCTTCACATTGTTCCAAGCCAGAGTACGGGGAAAACTGATGCAAATCAAATTCCAAAGGATTCTGGAAGAGAGGTATGATATCCAACCCTGCACCCCCACTGCTAGAGCAACAGTGTGCCTCAGTCTAGGCGACTTCTCACTACCTTACAATGAGTCAGGGTAAAGAGCTCTGCCACCTTTGCTTAGTCTGGGACTTACTGTGAAATTTTTAAAATTATGGAACACCAAACAGAGTACAAACAGCTTTTATTACCCTAACTAAGAATAAGCATAATTCAGATATTTCTTGCATTGCTTCCAGTCTTCCCTTTGGAGACATTCTTTATAGTTGGCAAAGTCTGGCTCTCTGAGAGTGGTATGACTCATAATTCAAAACAGAAGCAGACCTAGAAGGGCTGGCAGGCATCTCACAGCCAATTCTGTGGGGAGATTTGCTGTAAAGTAGGTAGGTTTTCTGACCACTTTACAGCATCCCCTGGGTCAGAAACTGACTCTTGGTGACATGTAACCATAACTCTCTTACTTCAGTTCAGGCAGGTTCATTAGGGACATTTATCACCACCTCTGGACACTGAGTGTAGGTTTTGTTAATCCTTTAATAGAATTATGGAAAAGCAAACTCCAAACAAAGGGATTTTGAGCAAGGGTTTCTGTGGTGTCGTATTCACTTTTTACTGTAGATAGGTCCACAGGTCTTGGTATGATTTGCATACTTGAAAGTTGTTAATTCCTTCTGTTTCCCCCAAGAAGAGAGAAACCACTACATTATCAGAGATATCAGAGAGACATCTCCTGAGAGCTTGCCATGACTCCCATATAGTATCCAACATGGTATGGGAGTTTATGAGAGTTCAGGGATCAGGAGATATGACTTCTGTGACAAGTTTTGTAAACTTGTATGAGACTCTTAATTTTCTCAGTTCACCTCCTTCATCTCTAAAATGAGGTATTTCCTATCCATCTTGTCTAAATGACTTTAGACATGTAAAGAATGACTTTAAAAGAATTATTATGAAATATTTCAAACATGAAAAATAGAGAAAATACTATAATGTGTACTCATGGCCACTGTCATCAAAGTATATCAATTCCTAACATTTTCTCTGCAATTCCTCACAACTTAAAAATAAATAATAAATTAATAGACAGAGTAGAAGCCTTTTATGTATTTCTTCCTTGATCCAGGTCCTGTTCCTAGCCCCCCAGATCCTGAATTTGTGTTTGTCACTCTGTTTCATTCATGTTTCACATATAAAACAGAAAAAGATATAACATTTTTCTGTAGTAACTCACAATATATTCTGAAAAACAAATAAACAGACACAGTTGAAGTCCTTTGTGTATTTCTCCCTTGATCCAAGTTCTACAGAGATACGCAGATATCCTTAAAAGGTTACATGATTCTGCAAGTTTTTAGTCTCCATGGAAACATTGTGTGTGTGTTATCTTTAAATTTGTTTTTCACACTAAGTACTAGTTTTGAACATAGTTGATATTGATAAATCTATGACTAGATTATTGATCTTAACTGCTGGACAGTATTCTGTTGCATGAATATACTACAATTTATTTATCTACTTGCCAGCTCAAGTAAACTTATTTATTATGTTTTATATTACAAACAATTCTGCAGTGATATTTTTGTAAATGTCTCCCCTTGTATATATGCAAGAGTTTCTGAGAGGTGGGGTGGTGGTGGTGGTGGTGGTGGTTTAGTCGCTAAGTTGTGTCTGACTCTTGTGACCCCATGGATAGTAACTCACCAGGCTCCTCTGTCCATGAGGTTCTCCAGGTAAGAGTACTGGAGTGGGTTACCATTTCCTTCTACAGGGGATCTTCCCAATCCAGGAATCAAACCTGGGTCCCTTGCATTGCAGGCAGATTCTTTCCCTTATAAGGGAAGCCCTTCTTGAGGGTAGTGTGACTCAAAATGCTGGGGCAATGGCTGATAGTATGTAGGTAGCAGCTGGCCAAGGCTCACACTTTGAGTGGCATTTCTCTAGGTATGAATGATAATATTAGGTTTTAGGCTATACACAGTTCCAGCTTTATGAGATGTTGCCAAAATGCTTTTCATTTTACTCTTTACTAGAAGTTTATGGAAGTCCCATGACTCTATATCCTCACCAACTTGTGGCATTTCAATTTCAAAGACTTTTGCCAGGCTGAGTCATATTTCTGACTTTGGGGGAAGATATAATTTTCCTCTTAATATCATGTTTTCCATATTTTTTTTGTAGATATGAAATGTTATATAGAGGACATTTGTGCCATCTTATGTTGTTAATCATGTTTACCAAGAAATGATTAAATTCTTTTTCTGCATCTATGAAATAATTACATGGTTGGGCTTCCCCGGAGGCACTAGTAAAGAACCAGCTTGCCAGTACAGGAGACACCAGAGACATGAGTTTGATCCCTGAGTCAGGAAGATCCCATGGGGGATGGAATGGCAATCCCCTTCGGTTTTCATGCCTGGAGAATCCCAAGAAGAGAGGAGCCTGGTGTATGGCAGTCCACGGGTCGCAAAGAGTCAGACACAACTGAGCAACTAACACTTTCACTTTCATTCTTTCTCCATTAACTCATAAATGTGTTAAGTTAAATTAATAGATTAAAAAGTGTTGAACCCACTTTGTTTATGAAATATGATCTTTTTCATACATTGTAGGATTGGTTATAACATTATAGTATTTCTGCATCAATGTTCATGAATAAGTTTGGCCTGTAATTGTTTCCCCTGCTTTTATCTGACTTTTAATCAAAGTTACCTTAATCTCATAGAAGAATTAGGCAGTGTTTCCTCTTTTCAAAACATGAAATGATTTATTTTGGTTATTTATTTTTGAGTTTTTGGTAAAATTTGCCTATAAAACCGTCCAGATCTGGTATTTCTTTCATGATAGATTTTACAGATTTGATTTAATTTATTTAATAGTTACAAGTCTATTGATATTTTATTTGAGATCAGTTTAGATCAATTTCTTTAGAAAAAGAAATTTTACATTTTTAAAAAATCTTCCAATTTGCTAGATTATAATTTTTAATCTCCATCATATCTACAATTATGTTTCTAGAACATAATCATAGATTATTGTATTCTTAGGATTCTTAGGTATGACCATTCCTAATACTATTTGTGCTCTTTATTTTTCTTGATTATTCATGTCTGATGTTTATTTAATTAGCTTATTTAAATTTAAGTGAAAGTCTCTCAGTCGTGTCCAGCTCTTTGCGACCCCATGGATTATACAGTCCATGGAATTCTCCAGGCTAGAATACTGGAGTGGGTAGCCTTTCCCTTCTCCAGAGTATCTTCCCAACCCAGGGAATGAACCAAGGTCTCCCAGATTGCAGGCAGATTTTTTACCAGCTAAGCCACAAGAGAAGGAAATTAAAATTTTCCTTTAGTTAAAAATTTAAATACTTTAAAGCATTTAAATTATTTATCTAAAGACTTTAAATTTTTTGTTTGTTTTCTAGTTCATTAGTTTCTGATCTCAGCTTTATTCTATCCTTCCTTACACTTGCTTGGGTTTACTTTAATTCAAAATTTTTTTTTCAGTGTGTTTAATCAGCTGCTTAATTCTTCCACTGAGTATTTTATTTCAACGACTATACTTTTCAGTGCTAGACATTTTATGTGGTCCTCTTTCAAAATCTGTCTGCCTATTTTTTTCATAGTGGCTCATTTTTCTTATTTTTTTTTCAATTCTTTCTTTTATATCTTTAAGAACTTTTAGTAATTACTCTATGGTCTCCATTCAGTTCAGTTCAGTTCAGTTGCTCAGTACTGTCCGACTCTTTGCGACCCCATGAATCGCAGCACGCCAGGCCTCCCTGTTCATCACCATCTCTCGGAGTTCACTCAGACTCATGTCCATCGAGTCAGTGATGC
>SJYC01129837.1:0-30041 GCA_006408675.1 Madoqua kirkii | reverse complement strand
GAGAGTTCCAGAAAAACATCTATTTCTGCTTTATTGACTATGCCTAAGCCTTTGACTGTGTGGATCACAATAAACTGTGGAAAATTCTGAGAGAGATGGGAATACCAGACCACCTGGCCTGCCTCTTGAGAAATCTGTATGCAGGTCAAGAAGCAACAGTTAGAACTGTACATGGAACAACAGACTGGTTCCAAATAGGAAAAGGAGTGTTGGGGGTGGTTATATAACCGAGTTCCGGTTGGTAGACTGAGTAGAATGAGAATTATCTGCCTAGGAGAACCTCTTGTATCCAGTCCTTGCCCTTCCACCATCCTCTGGTTGGATGATGAGGTCTAAAGAGCAGAGCAGTCACCAGACAGGAGGAAAACAGAGCCCTGAGAGACCACCTGGGGCAGAGCCCCCACACCCCTTCTGGCCTCCATTGAACTGTGTTGTGAGCAAGAAGCAGAATCCTGCATGTCAAGCAGCTACAAATTGGGGATGGGTTGTTAAAGCAGTTAGCCCAGCCCGACTAACACTCTAGACAGAATGTGCTTCAGACAAGCAGAAGGAGAGTTCTGCGATAGAAAATGGGGATCCATTACGGGTTTTGAAATAGACTTGGTTCGTGATCAGGTTTGAGAGGATGTAGGACTTACACATGGAGTTCATTGGATGGCGTTGGTTGTTCTGGGACAAGCAGGTGGCGATGTGGGCCCAGAGAGTAGGTTTAGATCCTGGGTTCAGCCCAAGAGAAGCAGTTGGCATTCAAATCCTCCTCCCAGGAACTGGGGCTCCGTGGTTAGAATCCCCACCAGGAGTCCAGGGCAGGAAACTCCGTCATGGTAGCCGGGGACCATGAGGGAGGAAACTCAGCCAAAGTCAATATTGAGAGACATCTAATCCTTTTCTGAAGTCTGCTAATATAATAAAGGCTCCAGACACAGGGACTTTGTATCATGCTTTTAAGGCTTTACTCACTGAGCGATACTTAAAGAAACAGTTTTTTTCCTTTGCAAGTTTTTGCATTTTAATAAGAGAATCAGAAAGCATTTTGAAGTAGGAATGGGCGATGGAAAAAGAGTAGGTGTTCCTTTCTTCTTAGTCGTATCTAAACAGCATTTGTGTGTTTTCTTAGGTCTTGGATTCAGTAGCAATTATTTACTCTCAGGGCAGGAAAAGATAATGAGAAGATAAAGGGGTTTGTCTTGCTCAAACTGAACCATACAAAATTATTTCAATACTATTGAGTGTAACCCTTATATTGTACATCATAGCCCCATATTTTATAGCTAAAATAAGAAGTTCATACCTCTTAATCCTCTTAACCTATTTCACTGAACTCCTCCATCCCCTTCCCCTCTGGCAGCCACCAGTTTGTTCTCTGTGTCTGTGAGTCCGTTTTGTTTTCTTTGTTCTTTTTTTTAAGATTCCACATATAAGTGAAATAATATGTTATTTCTCTTTGTGTTTCCATGTCTGATTTATTTTATTTAACATTATACTCTCTAGGTCCATCCATGTTAATGCTAATAACATAATTTCATTTTTTGTGGCTGAGTAGTATTCCATTTCATTCCATTGATCTATGTGTCTATTTTTTATGCCAATAACATAGTTTTCATTGCTATAACTTCATAGTATAGTTTGAAATCAGGTTGTGTTATACCTCCAGCTTTCTTCTTCTTTCTCATGATTGCTTTGGTTTTTCTGGGACTTCTGTGGTTCTATACAAATTTAAGGGTTATCTGTTCTAGTTTTGAGAAAAATTTTGATAATCTGTAGACTGCTTTCAGTAGTAATATTTTTTAATGATATTAATTCTTCCAGTCTATGAACATAGAGTATCTTTCCATTTACTTGTAAATATAGTTTTCCAAGAACAGGTCTTTTAACTTCTTGGTTACATTTAATCCTAGGTATTTTATACTTTTTGATGTAAATGAAATTGTCGTCTTCATTTCTCTTCCTGATAGTTTGTTATTAGTGTACAAAATGTATCTGATTCTGTATATTGATTTTGCATTTTGAAAGTTTATTGAATTCATTTATTAGATCTGATAGTTTTTTGATGGAGGCTTTAGGGTATTCTGTGTATAGTATCATATTATCTGCAAATAGTGAGTTTTTTCTCCCTTTCCTTTTTAAATGTCTTTAAACCCTTTTTCTTTGTAATTGCTGTGGCTAGGACTTCCAGTACTGTGTTAACTAAAAGTGGCAAAACCAGACCTCCTTGTCTTGATTCTGATCTTTGAGAGGTCTGACCATTGAGTATCAGGTTAGCTGTAGTTTTGTCATAGATGATATTTATTATGTTCTCTGTCTCTCTCTTCTCCTTCTGCTGCTACTACTGCTAAGTTGCTTCAGTCGTGTCCTACTCTGTGCGACCCCATAGACGGCAGCCCACCAGGCTCCCCCATCCCTGGGATTCTCCAGGAAAGAACACTGGATTGTGTTGCCATTTCCTTCTCCAATGCATGAAAGTGAAAAGTGAAAGTTAAGTTACTCAGTTGTGTCAGACTCGTAGTGATCCCATGGACTGCAGCCCACCAGGCTCCTCCATCCATGGGATTTTCCAGGCAAGAGTACTGGAGTGGGGCACCATTGCCTTCTCCGCTTCTCCTTCTGGGACCTCTCTAATGCTAATGGTAGTATGCCTGAGATCCCAGAGGTCCCTTAAACTAATCTCTGTTAAAAATTCTTATTTCTTTTTTCCTGTTCTCATTGGATGATTTCTAATTCCTCATTTTCCAGACTGCTGATCTGTTCTGCATCTTTTAATCTGTTGTTGATTCTCTTAGTGTACTCTCATATCAGTTATTGTAATCTTTTGTTCTGATTGGTTCTTTTTTATATTTTTGTTGAAGTTCTCACTTCAGTCTTTTCCTGAGTTTATTAAGTATCTTTATGAGTATTACTTTGAATTATTTTCTTATATATTGCTTAGCTCCATTTTATTTAGTTCCTTTTCTGGAGTTTTGTTTTATTCTTTCATTTAGAAAGTATTCCTTTTTCTCCTCACTTGGCCTAACTCTATGTGTTTGTGTCTATGTATTAGATAGATCAGCTCCATATCCCAGTCTTGAAAGAGTGACCTTATGTGGAAGGTTTCTGTGGGGCTTAGTGGTACAATTCCCATGGTCACCAGAGCCACTTGTTACTGAGGTTTTCCCTCTTTGGGGTGTGTTCATTCTCTTATTGTGGTTGGGCCACAATCGCTGCGGGCACACTAGTTGAGGGAGCTGGTACCAGGCCTGGCTGGCTGCATCATTTGGTTGTGACTGCTGTAGATGTGCTGTGGATGGAGCTAACCCCCAAGTGGGAGCTCCTTTGAAAGGAATGCTGATGCTGGCCAGGATGTCCCACCAGGTCATTTGGTGTAAGAGCCACTTTGGAAGGGCATTGGTGCAGCTCATGCCACCTGTTTGGTGGGGCAGTCATGGAATGGCTTTTGAGGGGTGTGCTGATCCTCAGGGGAATGTTGGGGTGGAAGTATACCTTGTTAGCCAGGTTGATTGAAAGTAACAGAAATTGTGCCCACAGCTCTGGGCCAGCTAGGTGGCAGAAGAGTTAATAAATAATTTTTAAAAAATGTGACCACAAGTGCTTCTGCCCCTGGAGAAAGTTCTGCCAGATTCCTGCCCTCCTACATCCTAATAGTGGTCAATATTGGCCATCTCCTTTATGACTCAGGTGTTTTTCAGGCTATTGCCTCTGCACTGAGACCTGGAGCGAGTTTGTACATGAGCTGTGTTTCAGTTTCCCACTGCCTTTTGGCTTTCCAGCCCTAAGCCCTGCTGATTTGCACAGCCAGAAATTATGGAAGTTTGTCTTCCCCATGTAAGTACATTGGGCTGGGGAGCCTGATGAGGGGCTTGGACCCCTCACTCCCTAGTGGGGACCTCAATAGTTGTGATATCCCTCTCACTTATTAGTGGCCTTAGTAGGGTGCATGTTCTGACTAGACCAAGTCACTGCCCTCTTCCCCTTCCCCATATGGCCTTTTCTTTATATTCTTAGTTATAGAAAATCTGTTCTGCTAGTCTTTAAGTCATTCTCAGAGATAGTTGTTCTATATTTAGTTGTAGTTTGGTGTATCTGTGGGAGGAGGTGAGCTCAGGATTTTCCTTCTCCTCCATCTTGATCTGAACCTTAAAGGCCTTTTTTTTAATGAGATAAGTAGTGATGTTAACAAGTATGATTTTTTTTATATTGTGTGATGAAATGTGTTAGCACTTGAAAAATCTGCATAATTGAGTAAACACATATTTTTCAAATCACCACTACTTGGTGCTGAAAAATGATATATGGGTAAAAGATCCATTCAGAGTTTAAGACCAATCCATGAATTTTAATGGAATAGAATAAAAAATTTCATTTGTTTGGTTTATATCATTAACCCTTAGGAAACTTCTATTTGTTGAGTTTTGGTATAGCATCAAACAATCATCACAATTATCTGAAAAAACTATCAAAATACATCTCCCTTTCCTAGCTACTTATGTCTGAGAGGCTGGATTTCTTCGTATGCTTCAACCAGAACAGCTGGATTCCTCAACCAACTGACTTTTGTTAAGCCAGAGAGTTTTTTAAAATGTAAATAAGCTGATTTTTCTCACTAATTTTTTGTTTGGAATATATAGCTTTCCCTCTAAAAACTGTTACTTCTGTTACCATGTCTTTAAGATTTTTATTATTTTAAAATGAGTAAATACATATCTTAAATTTCTCTTTTAATTTCAAATACAGTTAATATAAAACCCATATACACAATACCTCTGTGGGGTCCTCAGTGATTTTTCAGTGCATAAAGTGTTCCTAAGGCTAAAAAGTCTGGTAATTGCAGTTTTAACCCAAATAGATGCTTTCTTATCATGCTGAGAGTTTTAGAACTTCTTTGTATCAAGAGGAGTGGGAGTCATAAATATTAGGAGCTTTTATTGTTGGACTAATTACATAATAGAATTAACATTTTTTTGTTGAGGATTGGCTCTGCTTTAGTGCCATTTCTAATAACCAAGTCATTTCTCACCTATTGTGAATGAAATAAGCTAAGCTGGGAAGGTAGACTAGAGTGAAATAAAATCTACCCATCTCTTGATCACATTCTCTACTCTTTAATGAAAATTTCTAGTCTTTATTTAGCAATTCAGTCTACAAAGTACATTCACACTCAATTAATTTTCACTAACAATCTTTTATTGTTATCCTCGATTTACAAATGAGGCAAAGAAGTTGTAATTATCTAAAAATTATATGGCCAGAAATTTATAGAATCACACATAATAAACAAGAGAGCATACCACAGAAGAGAGAACGTGTTCTTCAGGATTAAAAGCTTAATTTGACTCTACATCCATTGGTTACTAGCTGTTCAGATTTGTGTCTCAATCACATTTAAGTAGGCGGCTGTGTTTTCCCTTTTGAAAAATGGGTGATATAATACCTATATTATCAAATAGTTATGAGAATTAAACTGGATAATATACATAAAATACTTACTCTGTGGAAGATTCTCAATAAATGATACCTACTCATCTCACACTCTAGTAAAGCAATGCTTAAAATTCTCCAAGCCAGGCTTCAGCAATACATGAACCATGAACTTCCAGATGTTCAAGCTGGTTTCAGAAAAGGCGGCGGAACCAGAGATCAAATTGCCAACATTCGCTGGATCATAGAAAAAGCAAGAGAATTCCAGAAAAAACATCTATTTCTGCTTTATTGACTATGCCAAAGCCTTTGACTGCATGGATCACAATAAACTGTGGATAATTCTCAAAGAGATGGGAATACCAGACCACCTGAACTGCCTCCTGAGAAACCTGTATGCAAGTCAGGAAGCAACAGTTAGAACTGGACATGGAACAACAGACTGGTTTCAAATAGGAAAAGGAGTACGTCAAGGCTGTATGTTGTCACCCTGCTTATTTAACTTATATGTAGAATACATCATGAGAAACGCTGGGCTGGAAGAAGCACAAGCTGGAATCAAGATTGCCAGGAGAAATATCAATAACCTCAGAAATGCAGATGATACTACCCTTATTTGGAAGAAAGTGAAGAAGCACTAAAGAGCCTCTTGATGAAAGTAAAAGAGAAGAGTGAAAAAGTTGGCTTAAAACTCAACATTCAGAAAACTAAGATCATGGCATCTGGTCCCATCACTTCATGGGAAATAGATGGGGAAACAGTGGAAACAGTGTCAGACTATTTTTCTGGGCTCCAAAATCACTGCAGATGGTGGTTGCAGCCATGAAATTAAAAGATGCTTACTCCTTGGAGATCCAACCAGTCCATTCTGAAGGAGATCAGCCCTGAGATTTCTTTGGAGGGAATGATGCTGAAGCTGAAACTAAAATAGTTTGGCCACCTCATGCGAAAAGTTGACTCATTGGAAAAGACTGGGAAGGATTGGGGGCAGGAGAAGAAGGAGACAACCGAGGATGAGATGGCTGGATGGCATCACTGACTCGATGGACATGAGTCTGAGTGAACTCCGGGAGTTGGTGATGGACAGGGAGGCCTGGCGTGCTGCGATTCATGGGGTCACAGAGAGTCGAACATGACTGAGTGTCTGAACTGAACTGAACTGGAAGGAAAGTTTTGACCAACCTAGACAGCATATTAAAAAGCAGAGACATCACTTTACCAACAAAGCTGCATCTAGTCAAGGCCATGTTTTTCCAGTGGTCATGTATGGATGTGAGAGTTGGACTGTGAAGAAAGCTGAGCATCCAAGAATTGATGCTTTTGAACTGTGGTGTTGGAGAAGACTCTTGAGAGTCCCTTGGACTGCAAGGAGATCCAACCAGTCTATCCTAAAGGAGATCAGTCTTGGGTGTTCAAAGGTATTAGTGATGCTGAAGCTGAAACTCCAATAGTTCGGCCACCTGATGTGAAGAGCAGACTCATTTGAAAAGACCTTGATGCTGGGAAAGATTGAGGGCAGGAGGAGAAGGGGACGACAGAGGATGAGATGGTTGGATGGCATTACCAACTCGATGGACATGGGTTTGAGTGGACTCTGGGAGTTGGTGATGGACAGGAAAGCCTGGTGTGCTGCAGTTCATGGAGTCACAGAAAGTTGAACATGACTGAGCAACTGAACTGAACTGAATATTGGGTTGGTCGAAAAGTTCATTCGAGTTGTTCTAGAACATCTTACAGAAAAACACACACAAGCTTTTTGCCCAACTGAATATTATGTTATCTAGTCATGCTTATTACCAAAAATTAGTTCTTTTTTAGGGCTCTCTTGTGAGTTCTGGAAAGGATCATTGTCATGATTTGCTGGTAACTGGACTCTTGTACTCTTCTAAATACAAAATATATATAGATCATATTAGTTGCTTTTAAACTCAGTAAGTTAAGTGGGAAAGGCAGTAGGTGAGAAAAAAGACCACGATTAACTTATTTTGTGAAATCTTTTTGTAGGTGAGTTCCGAAAAAGGCTGGAAGAAAAGGAAGCTCTGATAAACCAACTTTCCAGGGAAAAGAGTATCTTCACTCTGCAGATTCAAGACCTGAAAGGGCAACTGGCAGAAGAAACCAAAGTAAGGCATCTATTATTTCTCACCAGGCATTTCACTGTATGTTTTTTTTTTAATAGTGCTTGTTAGGTTGGCTTGAATATCTTCTTATAAAAAAGAAGAGAGTAAGTGCTCTAGAAGTTAAGGGGAAAAAGATTTGTTGGATCTTGGATACGCTGAAAAGGACCCTGATCACTGAAGGATCGTCCTCAGTAATTCAAATTGCTTTTCTAGTTTGTCAGATTTAGAGCAAGGAAAGTATGTGTTTCCATTTTGCATTATTACTTGAACAGAATGTCAGCAAAGTTCTTTATGGATTTTTGATTATGAATTGCACAAAGAAGTAGAATTAATTAAAAGACCAGAATAAAATGAATGGGACTGGATTCATTCAATATTACTTTTAAATTGTCAAATGAATTATAGATATTAGTTATTTCTTCCAAGAGAATATATAATGTTGCTAGTAGGTGACCTTGGTGAATGTGATTCTTTAATGTTAAAGCATAGTGACTAAAATAAGAGATGGATTCTTTGAGCCCTGGTATTCAAGTCTATTCTTATTTCATATTCAAGGCATCTTCTAAGACCCCAAAGGACTTCATTTGTATATAATCTCACTTCAAAGGCATCTACTCCAAGGGTAAAAGTCATTAACTCTGCAGACTTCTCTTTTTAAATGTTTTCTTTTACCCCTACATTCTCCTTATTTTCTATATTATATGTACATTTAAAAATTACTACCATGATTCACGCTTCAGACATCATGCTAGATATTTCTTTCATGCCATCTAAACCTTCAGATGTTAAGTCATAGGAAACTGGTAGAATTATATTTTTTTTAACATGAAGTAACCAAGGCTGTGAGAAGACAAATGACTCATCCAAGGTGAGGTAGCTAGTAGTAGACTGTAAGAAGTGTAGCAGGTTCTGAAATGACTGGATTTATAGTTTAGAAGATCTCCCTGGCTGACGTCTCTGGTATGCCAGGCTTCCAACTGGCATACCAGGCCCCCTTTCTCAGTCCAAGCCTCCTTCTGTGACCCTACCTCCTATAGGTGCATCTCGCATTTACTCACTTCTAATCACCCTGGCTGCCTCACTGCCTCTTAAATAAGCCAGCATCATTAGGGCTATTCCCACTGTTTGAAGGCCCTTCTTGAAGGCCTTTGGGGGATGATGAGAAGAATCCAAACATGTGTCCTCATGTCAGTCTGTTTTATGATCTCAGTGCTGTCAGCAATTTTATTTATTTATTTTTGTACATACTTGTTTTCACATATCCTCCTCTATTTAGGTTCTTTGGACAAAGGCTTTGTCTCCATTTTATTTACTTTGGTTAACACTATTGCTTAGAACAGATGTTCACTAAATATATATTAAACGAGAGGAAAGATCACAATTTGAAGCCAAGATTCCAATCCCTGTGTCCTTCTCAGTGTTAGTTGCTCAGTCATGTCTGACTCTTGTGACCCTAAGGACTATAGCCTGCCAGGATTCTCTGTCCATGGGATTTCCCAGACAAAAACACTACAATGGGTTGCCATTCCCTTCTCCAGGCAATCTTCCTGACCCAGGGATTGAACCCGGCTCTCCCACATTGCAGGCAGATTCTTTACCGTCTGAGCCACCAAGGAACTATATATTAATATTATTGCTCCTCATTCAAAGCCCCTAGGTGTCTGCCTGAGGCTGCCATTATTCAAGCCTTGTGCTTTCAGAGCTGCATCTATCTGAGAAGAAGTTTTTTCCTAATTTGTATTAAGGATCCATGAGGACTGGCAGAGACCCTGCTTCTTCCCACTAGACTAGGTTATCTCATGGGAATGATGTTGCTAGGTTAATCAAACCATGCCTTAAGTGACAAATAATTATTAGCTCCACAGTCCAATAAATACAGAAGCCACTACTATGCTACAGGTGGCTACCTGAATTTAAATTGACATTAATTAGAATTAAATAAGATTGAAATTCAGTTGGGCACATTTTGAATGTTTAACAGCCACGTGACTAGTGGTTACCATATTGGACAATATATATATATATAGAATATTTTCATCACTATGGAAACTTCTATTGGATAGCACTGTTTTAAAGTAATAAATATTTTAGAGATTTGCATGTTAAATAAAATATTTTGTTTTCTTTATCAATGGAATGAAAAGGCTAGACTGAACTCAGTGGTCCTTTCTAGTCCAAACAAGACCAGTGTCTTGTATATTGCTAAATATAAATCTTACTACCTAAGTGATAGTGAGTGTTCTTGCTACCTTTGCATGCTGCACTATTTCTAGAACTCCAGGCCTGTCTATTATTGAAGCCCACATTGTCAGGCTGGCATTTCCCTAAATAGAACTCTCTTCCTTGTTTTAATGGCAGCAATTAGGTACTCTCTCCTTTCTCTTCTTGTCCCAAATTCTCTCCCTAGTATTAACTAACTAGGTTCAGGTTCAGCTTGCATTTGTGGCAGGTGGTTATTAACCTTATCTAAAAAAGATGATGTCACCTCTAAAGCTTTCATCATTAATGGTGGTGATGCCTTTTTATACCTGTGTGTGTCCCCTGCAGTCACAGAGTGCCCTGGCCCAGGCTGTGAAGTCGGCCAAGCGTGATTGTGACCTTCTACGAGAGCAGTACGAGGAAGAGCAAGCGGCCAAGGCTGAGCTGCTGCAGGCCCTGCTCAAAGGCAACGCTGAAATGGTGAAGTGGAGGACCAAGTACGAGGATGACACCATCCAGCGTGCTGAGGACTTGGAGGATGCCAAGTGAGTGGGGCAGGGCTACCCTGACCCTGGAGTTAGTTATGCAGAGGACTCTGAGAATAGTGGCTTGTCTTCAAGGCTTCACATGTGCACTTAGCAAATCCTCACCAACTGTGTGAATCAGCCCAAGACCAAAGCTGAAACAGCCACCACTGGCAAGAAGCACATACTCTAGAGAGGTTCAAAAATTAATATTATAGTACAGAGTGACAAACATTAGAGAGAAATCCTGGGGGGAAAGGAGGTTCTTTCTAGAGATAGAAGTCTTCACAGATGTGACTGAGCTATGGTCTGAAGACAGGCTAACATGTAAAATCCTGGGTTTCATTTGGAACACCAGAATAATGGAGTCCATGTCTATAAACATCTCCATACATTAAAGTTATCAAAAAATGTCTCTGAGCTACAACTTGTAGACTACAAAGTCGTGTGTGAAGATGGACAAGGGCAGCTGGAAATGTGTTAGGATCTGTCATCCTGTCTATGGGACAAAGTGTCCTTTGAAAAGAAATCGCCTTTGGGCCACCTCTAAGGTTAGGACATGGGTTTTATAGCCAACACTACACAAAGGCTTTAGAAGTTCTTCCGGGAACTACAGAAGTTTGGGTCCTACATGAATTAAGACTTAGTCTCAGGATGTAGTTCTAAAGCTTTTTGCTCAGAGGTCAAAGAACTGTGTGTCTTTGAGAAACAATGTCAAACCAGAGTTAAAGGCTGACTCAAAATAGTATGTCCCTGGCTTGGTAGCTTGGCAAAAATCCAGAGCAGATCAATACATTTCTCTTTAGTATCAACCAAATATATTATTTTTCAGTTCTTCACCTAAATCTTTGAAAGACATTGTTGTACATGTGTTGAACAGCTCCTGTGTTCTCTCCCTAAAGCGGGGATACCAAGCGATCTGCCTCTGTAGCCACAATAACTTAAAAAGGGCTTTGTGACAGATACTAAAAATATCCATAGTAAATGTGTTAAAAACTCAGGACCACAGAAAAGTGGGGCCTTGAACTGAAACGGCTCCTCATATCCAAAATATGGCATTAGCTTCTAAAGTTAAGATTTTTTTTTCCTAATTGAAGAATTCCAGTGAAAGTGTCTACCAGTCATTCTGTTTGAAGGTTTCTGAGAGAGAGACAGAAAAGAGAGAAAGTATGTGGGTTGCTTATGACCACATAGATTTGTTTG
Source organism: Madoqua kirkii (assembly GCA_006408675.1). NCBI lineage: Eukaryota > Metazoa > Chordata > Mammalia > Artiodactyla > Bovidae > Madoqua > Madoqua kirkii. The sequence continues at coordinate 18,583 of SJYC01129837.1, read as the reverse complement.
AACTAACAAATCATGGTCTTATAGTCGATGACAACTACAGAGAAATGGCAAATGTGATTATATCTGAAGAGGTTTTTTTTTTGCTTTAAATTTACATCAAATAAATAAAGCATTGTCTCTATTATGCTTTGCCTCTAAATCCCCTCAGGGAGGTGGAATTACACAAAAATCTAGGATTGTGTTTTTTTGTTTTAAATTGGAAAGTTGAAGATCTGTCTGCTTAGATTTCCAGGCTTGGGTTCACACGATGAGTTAGTTTAGTGGATTCAAGCTCCCCCATGAGCCCGTTTAGTGCCTCTGAGCTCTGAGTTTCCCCGAGGAGAGGGATTTGATTTCTTCTTCTCCCACATCTTCTTGCATATTCTAGGCAACCATGTAGGTGCTTATGGTTGGCAAGTTAAAGACCAAAATGGCAGTTGGCAGTAAATGGAGAAAAACATTATCAGTCAAATGAAGGTGATCAGTTGTCCAGTTTGCCCTGGATTTGCCTGATTTGAGCCCTGATAGCCCTATGTCCTGGCACAACCCCTCAGTCCCTCAGCAGTTGGTCAGCCAAAGTAAAATTCCTGCTTTCTGGTTCCAGTTAAGCATTTCTAAAGTAGTTAACATATGTGTAATTATTTTACAAGACTCTTGTTTTAGGCAGGATAAAACATCAGAATCTCTATTTTTTATCCAGCTTTATAGAAATATGATTAACATATGCCATTGTGTAGGGTGTACAGTTAAGGTGTACAATAATAATAATTTGAAATATGTACATATTGTGAAATCTTTATCACAGTATGGTTGGTTAATACCTCCTTTACCCCACAGAATTACCATTTTGTTGTTGTTGTCATGGTGAGAAAATTAAAGCTCTATTCTCATAGCAACTCTCACATATATAATATAATATTATCAACAATAGTTACCATGCAGTACATCAGAGTCTTTTCTTAACAGTTAAGCAGAATGAAGCAAAGACATGAAGTGACTGTGGCTAGAAAGCCAGTGAGCAAGGAGTAGTTGTTGGAGCCCAGGTCCTTCCTGGACACTGTGCACAGATTGGTTTTTACAGGATTCTACCTAAAGGGGGCTTTATGACCACATTGCTCTGTTGGGTTAGTTAGTGGCACATATTACTTCCCGAGGGCCATTTTCTGTTTAATAACAGTAGATTGGAAAAAAGCTTTGGTACATACAGTACCTTTCATGTAAGAGGTGTGATGAATGAGTAAGAATGGAACTGCCAGTGTCCCTGCAGGAGATGTGAACAAGAGAATCCATTGCATCCATTAGGGAGCATAGGAGCACTGCACTGTGTGGTGGAACGGAAGCATTTCAATAAGCTGCTCCCTCTCCGAGTATGCTGAAGGGAGGACAGACAGAGGCTAAAGTACCCCTAACAGCAGCGGGACCTGATAAGTGAGCATACCGCTGGGATGGATGTGGGTATACACAGTGGGGAAGAGGAGCCCAGCTGGAGAAGAAATTCAGAGAAGAGAGAATCTGGGCATGTTTAAAAGCCACATGATGAGAGGGGGAGACAGTGAGCAGGAACGAGCTGAAGAAGGCTCTTTGCAAGCAAGGTAGCCAAGGAACTCTTTAGAGACTAGAACTCTTTAGAGACTAGCCGTACCGGAAACTTTTAACAGTTGCTTACTGCTGGGCGTTCAGTACCATCTTCCTTTTACTCCCCTTTCGTTTCTGGATAATGTCTGTATTGCTTATTTAAGGTTCAGGGGAAGCAGATACTTACAGGGATTCAGAGATTCTGAGTCTCAAGTCCAGGTTGCCAAAGAGTGGGGGAACATAAAGGACCTGTGGACACAGGAGCCAGAGGGTGGTGGTCAGCAGACATCTGGGTTCTACAGCACAAGGAGGTCTTTTTCAGACACAAGTTACTTCCCTTCATACTGTGAACCCACCCTTGGGGGCTCCCTTGTTTGTACCGCAGCACCGTGTTTCATAAGGACACACTGGATGAGAGCTGTGGCTTCACTTGCCCTTTGGGTCTCCTCTTCTCAGGAAGAAGCTGGCACTTCGGTTGCAGGAGGCTGCCGAAGCCATGGGGGTGGCCAATGCCAGAAACGCCTCCCTGGAGAGGGCTAGGCTCCAACTGCAGCTTGAGCTCGGGGACACCCTGTCTGACCTCGGGCAGGCGCGGTCTGCGGCTGCCGCGCTCAGCCAGAAGCAGCAGCATTTTGACAAGCGCCTGGACGACTGGAGGCGGAAGCACGAGGAGTCCCAGGCGATGCTGGATGCCTCAAAAAAGGAGGCCCGCGCCCTCAGCATCCAGCTCCTGGAGCTCAGGCACAGCTACGAGGAGAGCACCATGAGCCAGGAGGCCCTGCTTAGGGAGAATAAGCACCTGAAAGGTACATTGTGCTGAGAAGTCAGCCGGGCACTGGAAGTGCACTCTCCGAGGAATTGGCTGCCGCCTCCGGCATAGACGGCTCAGCATTTTCACAGCCCTGCTCGGGTCTTAACTTTGCCACTTGTAATACCTCCTTTGGATTTTTTTTTTTAACGACAGATACTATTTTCATTAAATGAGTTCTAAAAATAAGACTACATTCCTACCTTCAGCCCCAATTCCCCGCAGTAAAGTAAGCCTATTAAGAATTTCTTTGTATCTCTAGCCTTACCAAGATTTTCCATGCACATATGCAGGCAAGTTTTTTTTTTTTTGTACTTAAATTTCAGATTATTCTGTACCTTTTAAAATTTATTAATATATTTTATCATTTAACAAATACTTCAAAAGCCCATCCTATGTGCCAGGCACTGTTCTTTATACAAGTATTCATTAAGTCTCAGAACAATCTTATGAGTTAGTTTCTCTATCTGTAAAATACAGATTAGATTGAGTCATTTAAGGTTAAGAACTTGGCCAAATTCACATTTGCTAAGTAGTTGATATGAGATTTGAGCCCAGGCAGCTTGATTCTGGCACATACATACTTAACTATGGACTTTGCCACTGGGCCTGTACCTGGAGGCCTACCACGTGATTGTTATTAGCAACAGAGTGTTTATGATCAGGATAATTAACACATTTCAATAGACCTTAGTCATTTTAGATACAGTTTTCCACAATTATAAATAATCCTATATTATACATCCCTGTACATATATTTGTGGACATGTACAAATATTTCAGTAGGATAAAAGTCCTAGAAATGAAATTGCTGGGTTAAAGGAATGAATTTTTAAATTTTAAAATACTTCCCAGCAGCCCTTCAAAGAGGGCTGCCAATTTATAGCAGCACCAACAGTGACATGTGTTATAATCCTGAGGTGCCCTGGGAATACGTTCATTACTACTGGAGACATAAATAAATCCTGCTTTCTCTGTTGATCTATATAGTCCGTGATCAGTTCACTGACTGGGCCTATGAGGGGTAGTGGAACAGTTAGAAAACTTTGATGGTGTCAGAAGCACCCAGAGGGCTTGTCAAAACCCTGCTGGCTGGGCCCCTCCCTTAGAGTATCTGATCCAGTAAGTCTAGGAGGGGGTCTGAGAATTTGTATTTCTAGTAAGTTCCCAGAAATACAAATGGAGACCTCACTTGGTCTGGGTAGAGCTTGGGCAGAAGTGTTTTTCAGAAGCTCTGCAATTAATTCTAAGGTGTGGTCAGAGGAGAGAATCACTGCCTTGAGTTTTCTCCTGGGAGCCTATCTTCTGGACGGGCTATATCAGACAGGAATCTGTTATTCACATGAGAATTATCGTCTATTGGGTTTGTTTTGTAACTTAAAACTTCTTGTCCCATCCCGTCTTAAGCTAGGTATCCTCAGAGCCGGAGAAGCAGGTAGGCTCTTGAACGCCTTCCACTGCCTCTGGACTGTGAGTAATTTTCCGAGAGCACTTGGCCCTGCTCCGCTCCTCTTAGGTTCCAGAGGCTTCCTTAACGAAAAGGCAGAACTGGCAGTAACAGTGTCTGGTGGTGGAGGTTTTATCACGTCTGGATGCCTTGCTCTGTCAAAGGCTTGTGTTCATAAGAGGGTTCACGTGTTGGCTCCTGCCAGACAATGACACGCTGCAGGTTCCCAGCCTGGTGTTGCAACTCCTCTCACAACAGCCACCATTATTGATGTTGATAGCTAAGCTCTTCCACTGAAATAATGATTCCAGGTCTATATCCTAGAGCCCCACCAGGCAATATCTGGTGTGACTCTGACAAGTGGATTGGCATGCACAGTTGCACAGATTGTTTGATGCAACTATTCTAAGAAGCACCATTCTCACCAGTGGTTGTAGACAACTTTCTGGCAGATTCTAAAAGAATATATTGATAAAGGTATTCACTTTCTTCAAATTCAAACAAAGATCCCATAGTCCCAGCAGTGGCCTTGTCATCAAATTACCAAAAATGGCATGGCCAGGGTCCCAGCTGGCCTTCCAGAATAGTCTGTTGTGCCTGATAGCAGGGGTCTGAGACTGGTTCCTTTTACTAATTTTGTCTTTCTTTCCTCCCCAGAGGAGATTTCTAATCTGACAAATCAGGTGAGAGAAGAAAAGAAGAACTTAAGTAAAATGGAAAAGGTCAGGAAACAGATTGAACAAGAAAAGACTGAAGTTCAGATGGCATTGGAAGAGGCTGAGGTATTACCTCTAGGGAGCAGACTTTTATCATTGTGACAGTGCAGAAGATCTGCATTCTAATAACACCACCACCACAATGACACTTAAGGCTTAACTGCATGCTTGGAACTATGCCAAGTGCTTTGTATGCACTATTTTATGTAATCACCCTAGCAGACTGTTCTCATTGTGCAAATGAGGAAATTGAGGCTCAGAGAACAGGATAAACAATTGTGATCAAGACCCTTGACTGTAAGGAAAACGGGAACCGCGTGTATCTTGTTCCCTGACTTTTCCCCAGTACCTAGGCCCTTTGCATGGCATCACTGGGGAGCTTGTTAGAAATTCAGACTCTCAGCCCTCTCCCCAGCTCTGTTGAATCAGAATCTGCATTTAAATAAGAGTCCTGAGTGGTTCATATTTACCCTAACATTTGAGAGGCACTGGACTAGAACATTGTGTGGTGTATAGGAGAAGTTCAGTAAATATTGTTGGATGTTTCATAACTAAATATCCTCATACCTGACTCTCTCTTTAAATGAAATCAGTCAAAACTTTTTTTTTCCCCCCAAAAAACTTTGAGTAGTTTTAAAAATGAACTCAAAGCAATATTCTCATTTGCTTTGTTCTCATTTGTTGCTGAAGACTCATCTTTGTGAAGGTTGTTTGATAGGAGTGTTTCCAGTGTTATGGATTAAATGTTCAGGAAGAATATCTGGCTTTGTCCCTAGGCATGTGCTAGCTAGTGATTGAAAGGACCTTTGAGGAAACCTTTTTGCCAAAGAGGCTGAACTTAGAAGGAAGTGATCCTGTCATGGTCATTAAGTAGTTAACAAGGCCTACAAAGCTTCTGTTCTCACAGTTGAATTGCATTTTCTTGACCCACCCTTTGACCAAGCACCAGGTGGCATTCAAAATGCACGTCTCATCCGGTTACCTTCCAACAGAGACAATTAGTTTTAAAAAGGCATAGCAGTCAGTTTCAGGCACAGGCCTTTTGAAAGGTGCTGTAATGAAAAAATGAGACCCCCAAAGGATTGCTCCTTGTCAAGCAATGTCAGTTTATCTCACCATCACATTTCTGTAAGAAGTCCGGCAGATGTGTCAACTGGATGGCTCTTGACAGAGCACTTGCCTTTTTACGCAAATTGTTTTCTGAGATCTACATTGTATATAGAATCCTTTCAGTTGGCAGTGTGGTGTCCCCTAAAGCGGTTGAACTTTGTTTCGTTTACTTGTTTCCTTTGGTTCTCCAGCCACCTTGGCTAGGAACTTTCTAAAGCCACTATCTTAACCTCCAAAAGTAACTTTTGCAGTAGAAATTTCAAGCAACATGAGAAGCCAGTGAGAGCTATGATTGGGCAAGGTTAATTTTAGTCCTACTAACATGTAGAAGTCTTTTTACTTAAATTGACTAGCACAATGAAGGGAGATGGTTGAGGCCACAGCGTTCATACCATTTAGTAGCACTGTTGCTGCTGCTAAGTCACTTCAGTCGCGTCCGACTCTGCGACCCATAGACCGCAGCCCACCAGGCTCCCCCGTCCCTGAGTTTCTCCAGGCAAGAACACTGGAGTGGGTTGCCATTTCCTTCTCCAGTGCATGAAAATGAAAAGTGAAAGTGAAGTCGCTCAGTCGTGTCAGACTCTTAGCGACCCCATGGACTGCAGCCTTCCAGGCTCCTCCATCCATGGGATTTTCCAGGCAAGAGTACTGGAGTGGGGTGCCATTGCCTTCTCCGTGAGTAGCACTAGATGGCGTTATATTCTATTCACATTTTCTCAAGTTTTGTCTTCACCTGCATCCATGAATACTTCATCAACTTGGACATGTATTTGTAACACTGGGTTATTTATTTTTCTGGGTGAGCCTTAATGAAAAACATTATCAGATTATTTTTGAAGTCACAAAGCTCAAACTATTACAGGTCACCTTCAAAGATTCACTTTCTCAGTGCATTCAAAAGGGTTAGAGGTGACAGTTTCCCTTGGAAGGAAAGGCACCATTCCCTCAGAGGAAATTGCTGTCCAAGCATTTTTAAAATTTTCTTCTATATTGAAGTTAGTATTGTGAGAACAGCAGCAAGGCTTTAAGCCATATTAAATTCCCAGCATCTTTCTTATTTTTATTTTGAAACTGCTACTTGGTTTTACTTTCCACTTTTGATATTATGTGCTAAGCACTCCTTAGAAGAGGCTACAAAAGTGACTTCTGCCCTCAGGACTGTCTGCCAGTGGTTAACTGACCAATAGATTGTTGTCACTTCTTGTCCCCTTTATAAACATCCTTCTCTGTCACCTCCAAGTGTTCTGGTTGTTTCTTCTTCTATATGAAATTTTATCTATGGAACAGACTTTCAGATTTAATCAGACCTACCCTTTTCAACTTGAAACACCTTTATAACCTTTCTGGAAGTAATTGCCTTGCCTGTATTTAACATTCAAAGGAGCAGGAGCCCTCCCTGGCTGTCAGAGCAATCCATTTGAAGTAACAGTAATACTTATGATAATAATGGCTCACACCAAGCATTATGTGTCTGGTATACCCCAGTTTCCTTTATTTGAGCACTCTCCTGTTTCTTGCTCCCCAAATGCTTTCAACTTTTTCTCTATCCCTCTGTGATGCTCAAAACTGAAGTTTCCAAGTAGGAGTTATCACCTTCCTTGTTTTAGCTTTCATACTTTTATTGATTCATCCTAAAGACGGAACCACTAAAAATAGTCTAGAATAATAAATTTAAAAATCGAAATGTAGTCACAGACAAGATTGAAAATTTCTATTTAAAAAAAATGCTTGAGATTCTAGTTCTTGAACTACAGCTGAAAGCCCTCCGGATGTCAGAGCTACAAGTAACATGACAAAGAAAGGTAATCACTTTTCTCTCATCCTGTTCCAGTCTTCAGGGACCTGATTTGAACTTTGACTATTCCTAGCAATTCTAAAGAGAGCTCCATTAGTGACATATGTTTAGAGAAAAAAATACTTTTGTCCAAAAGTGGGCTTCATTTAATGCTTTTTATTTGTGTCTTTCAGGGAGCTCTGGAGCGTAATGAAAGCAAAGTTCTTCGTTTGCAGCTTGAACTCTCGGAAACTAAAGCGGAACTTGAAAGGAAGCTTTCAGAGAAAGATGAAGAAATAGAAAATTTTAAGTATGTACAATTATTTTGATGAGCAACAATTACATATTTCAGGATCCTTAACTGAACAAGGATTCATTGTGTTTGGCTACTTTTATAACCTTTGTTGAAATATTAGCCAGAGATAGCTGGTCTGACCCAACACTAGACTCTTCCTAGTCAGCACAGCACCGTTAGTATAAAGGAATACCTCTAACATGATTACTACTAATGTTTATGATTTTCTTATTCAAGCACCTTCTGCTTGTGTACAACACTCAAGATAATACACCAAAAAAAGCCAAAGTATGTGGACAAGAACTATGTATACTGCCTGGGTCTCCCTACAACAAGCTTCTTTCTTGAGTATTCAAGACACTGACTGATAATGCCGAATAGTGAAGGAAAAGAACCAAAAAAAAAGTGATGCTGGACATTAAAATTAATGTCAGATTAGAGAGAAGTTTCCACCTCCCCCATGACTGTACCTGTAGCCATTTGTTTGGAGAGGGGCTGAAGCTAAGAGCTAAGCTGCTTATTGAATCCCTGTTGAAGCAGCTGAGTCTTAATAGTCAGGAAACTGAATTAAATAGGAATCCTGGGTTGCAGGATCTTTTCTTAGCTTCATCATAACAAGCTGATGATTTTAAACATCTCACTTCTTAGCTTCTCAGTGAAGTGAGGGGATGAAAGCAGCCCCATCCGTGTCACAGAAGGTGGCAAGGAAGATCAGTAAGCCAATGTTGGCAAAGCACTTCACACTCTATAGATCAAAGGCACCATTATAAACACATGGAATTAGCTATGATTGTATTATCCATCTGATCTGTTCCCTTAAGTCAGTGCCATATGTCAGCAAGGAAAAGCATTTTTTAGTCTGAGGTTCAACTGACAATTTGCTTTCAACATGTTTGTTAAACCATTAAGAGAAAAGGTTACCATGTTCAGTTAAACTGGCCTGTTCCCCATAGCCCATCTTCAGACAAAACTCCCATGGGGGTCATCTTTTTAATGAGGGTGTCAAGCCAAATTTGGTCCTCTGTATGCTTTGAGTTATCTTTGCTCTCACTCACCGGCACTTTCCTCTATAGGACTGACGGTGGGGATGAAATCTGGTCTACTTAAGAGGCTGTGCCTAAAAGACTTTTTTTGATAAAGGGCAAAACATTGGACCTTGATATTTGCCCTACTTCCTTCCACGAGGAACAAAAACGAATGTCTCCTTGTACCATTTAAAAAAAAAAATTGTTTCAGGTAACGTCAAACCTGTGCCTATTAATAAACCCAGCTAAGAAAAAATGAGTTCTCAGAGAGTCTGCGTCTTGTCAGGTACCTCTGAATGTCGTAGAGAGAGCTGTTCACCAATTATAATAATTTAAGTGCAAAGGAAGCTGGAGATCCAAACAGCTAGGGCTGGGAGAAGAAAGAATTGAAGCTGAGGCAGGAGCTGTCAAGGGGCTGAAAAAAGAAGGGCGGGCTGGAGGGAGGAGTGAGCTCTTCATGAGTTTTAGTTAATGATTCATAATAACTGTAATAAGTACATCCGTAAAGGAAAGATGAGTATATCTTAACAAAATATCACAAGTAACTTGTAGACCCTTTCTGTCTGAGTGCCCCATGCCAGTGGAGATTGGCTCAGAAACCCTTAGTTTAATCAGAGGGTCTAATCTGACTTCAGGGCTAGGAGAGGAAGGGATCTTAAGGAAGAGAACACCAGGGGGAAATACTAGCAAAACATGGGATTTTGAGCAATCAAAGATAAGCCAGGGGTAAAATCTAGAACTCAAGGGAAATATTGCCTGAGGAAAAGATGAGGTTCAAGGTTCTATTTCACATAATCCTGGGATAAGTCCATAGAAACTGACGGGGGCATACGACACAGGACTCGGGATGCTGTAGGGACCAGGAGTACAGGAGAGAGACTCAGAGGCAAAGGTAAAATCCTTGGTAGGGCTGCAGACTCTGGTAATTCATTCACTTCAGCGATTCTCTGCCTCCCAGCCAACTGTTCTTCCATTAGGTGAGGGCTGATCCTGCAGGAGCTAGGCTGGAAGCCTGCTGGGGTGAAAGAATGAGTGGCTCGTAGGTGGGTTGTATGTTTCACTTGTTCCATAGTATTGAGCACTTCACGCTGGCAACATGCTATGCCTGCTATCTGGAGAGGGCTTCCCAAACTTTTATGAACGATACGGCTGTTTTATTTCCTTACAAATGTTGTAATTAGCAGAGCTAGAGTTAGAGAGGTGATAATGCAGTCACTGATGGAAGGAGGGGCTTTGATCCTCGCCCTCCTCTACCAGGAAAGCAAGAATGATGTCCACGGCCAGCTTGAAGGCCAGCTGGCGGCTGTGACTGCCATCTAAGTCAGGCTCTGCTGCAAGGCACCAGCTGGGGTTGAAAATAAGTTAGGTGTGTGTCCTGAATTTTCCAGGGCCGCTGGCTAAGTACGTCACCTTTCCAATTCGGTATTCATGAAAATGCTGAAATGTGTGGGGGCTTCTCAGTGGACCAAAACTGGGGTGTCCCAGCATGCATTCTGCTCTCTCCAGACACACCCAGAGAGGTGCTGGGGAAGGAGTTTTAAGGAGTGAGGCACCAAAATTCCCTACGCTATCAAAATGCATTTATTTGCTTTGCTTTGATCATCTATGGAAGGGTTAGGCAAGCTTCTTATTTATGGCATCAGATGGCAAATATTTTTGGCTTTGTGGACCAGAGAGTCTCAGTTGCAGCTACTCAAGTCTGCACCCATGGCTTGAGAGCAGCCATAATAAGAGATCAAATGACATGGCCAAATTTGGCCCAGAGCCCATAGTTAGCTCACCCCTGGCCTGTGACCTCAGGTTCCTAGTAATGATCCATCATCTTTTCCTTCCGTATGGTTCACTCCTCTGAACTTAGTAATACTGAACTTTGCCACATGGTCTTCATCAACATGCACTATCCAACTTAATTTCTTTCATTGTCTGAGTCTCTTCCAGAAGAATATGTTTAAATTTCTTCTCATGTCTAAGTAAAATATTTTAGCCTGACTTCAAGATGTAGGATCTCAAACTCAGGCATGGCACTTAGCGAAATATCTTGTTAATCATTTTAAAACTGAATCATATGTATTAGAATTAAGAAAAATCTTTCATTTCTGTGATATAGATGAGCAATGTTGCAAGAGAAAAATATTACTGATTGAATTGACAGTTTAAAATCCTAGCTTTTTGAAAATTTAAGCTTTTATTCTGATTCTGTTTGCATTTGTTTTCTTTCCTCAAATTATATTTCACATTTTGGGAAAAATAGAAAAGGAACTTTTACCATATTGCCTTGGTCTTGACTGCTTCATTTTTCTTTAAAAATAAATGTGCTTGAGGAATTTTCATTTGGAAGATTTCTTGACTCTGCGTGGAATGTGCTGATTGTTTAGTGGCAATTCTCCAAGCCTCTATTATATGGAAGCCTCTTAAACCGTAGCACTTTCTACTTGTCTGTAGGTACTCATGAAATTGCGTAAACAACTGTGGAAAAAGTACAGTTGAAACACCATTTTGTCTGCTTAAGTAGATTATGTCTCTGTACAGAGGATTTTGACACCAGCCTAGTGATGCTTTAGTGTTCCTATGTAAGTGGAGTCAGTTCAGCAAAAATGAGTTTCCTTACATAAGACAGAGCAGTGTCTCAAAGCTTTCAGTGATGTTGAGTGTGTGTCCCTGTAGTACTTGTGGGCTAGGGCTGCCATAACAAACCCGACTGGGTGGCTTAAATAGCAGAACTTTATTTTCTCACATTTCTGGAGGTTGGAGGTTCAAAATCAAGATGTTCCCCAAGACCTCTCTCCTTGGTTTGCTGGATCCTCACATTTTCTTTTCTCTGTGCACACTCATCCCTAAAGTTTCTGTGTCTACATTTTCTATTCTAAAGACATCAGTCAGATTGGATTAGGACCACCTAAGGGTCTCATTTAACTTAATCACCTCTTTAAAAGCCCTGTCTTCAAATACACTCACATTCTGAGGTATTCAGGTTTATGGCTTCAAGATAGGAGTTTGGTTGGGGTGGGGAGAGAGACACAATTCAGTCATAATAGTCTCTAGTGACTTTATATGCTGGCATCCCTGTGGGATCCTCTTCTGGCAGCCAAACAAAAGCCCAGGACCTAAGGGCAGGCAGGAGAGGCTGACCACAGCCTGTGGTGGAGGCACAGGAGATGTGCTAATTCTGGGCTCTGGGGCCAGGAAGTTTTTTCTCATACATTTGCATAATTACTTCTGAATGCCCCCTCCATCAGTGGGGTGAAGTGTCATGAAAAGTGGCACCTCCACCTGTCACCTAGTTGAAAACTGACCACACTCTTACTCCTCTGCAGGCTGTGTGGCTTCCTGATTGGCCTCGGAGCTCAGAACAAGGCTCAGCAATATCAGTGTGGAACCTAATTCTGATTCAAAATGAGTATGTGTCTGCTATTTGGGCTGATAGACTATGAGTATGTCTTGTCTTATCTGTCCAGTATTAGGCCCTGCTTCATAGGGTGAGCTTAACAGGGCCTGTGTTAGTTATAACAGTTATATTGTCCTAACTCACAACCACCCAGTCTCAATGGCTTAAAAGTGTATTTTTGCTTTGTGTCAGAGTCCAGTGTGGGGTAGGATGGAGAGTGGGCTGCTATTCTTCCAAGTCCTTCAAGAACTCAGGTTCCTTCCATCTTTTGATGCCAGATGGTTCATATGTGGCCATCAGGTTTGCCATTGATGGGGAAGAGAGCACAGGATCATGTGTAAAAAAGTTGTATGTGTGAGGCTTGGAAACACTTTTGCCCATATCCATTGGTCAGAATTCAGTCACACGGTCCCAGACTTTCTGCAAGAGGGTTGGAAAATGGTTTCTCTGGGTCCCCCATGTTTTTTTTTGTCTCCCTAAACTCATATCTATTGTGTAAGCTTCTGGCACTTTGCAAAAATGGTTTCAGTATGGATGTTATAAAGGCATGTTGAAATAATTCAATATCACACAGCAGTTAGTTTTCTCAGCCTATCCTTGGTTGTACTCCCAAACTGCTGGAGAAAGATAACCATGCTATTCTAGGAGAATTAGGTATCACAGGCCATTAGAGCAGGATTCCTGGTGCCGGACTTGTTTCAACTCGGATGACTGTTTCTTGCTGTCTTCAAACATGTTTCACCACTGAAAGTGTTTAAATATTATGTCCGTCTGAAAGAGCATGCTCCCTTCACTCTTAGCCACTATAGAGAATCCAGATATTTGCCTTAGATTGTCCTTGAGAAGGTATTAGACAAGGCAAAGTCTGTCCCACAGGAATCTCAAAAATATTCTAGTGCTTTTCTCTTTTAAATTTAATTTATTTTTATTTTTGGCTATGCTGGGTCTTCATTGCTGTGCAGGCTTTTGTCTAGTTGCAGCGAGTGGGGGTGTGGTGTGCAGGCTTCACATTGTGGTGGCTTCTCTTGTTGCGGAGCATGGGCTCCAGCACACATGGGCTTCAGCAGAGGCGGCAAGTGGAGCACAGGCTCGACTGTGGTGCACAGGCTTAGTTGCTCTGCAGCATGTGCGATCCTACCAAACCAGGGATCAAACCTGTGTCTCCTGCATTGGCAGGCAAATTCTTTGCCACTGAGCCACCAGGGAAGCCCACTAGTGATTTTCTTGATTTTTCTGGGGAGTTGACATGGAAAACAGATGATCTGATACGATGTACAAATGCTCACTGATCTAATCAACTCTTCAACCTCCATGGTTTCCAAATGAAGACCCTTTAGACTTATTTTGTTAATTACACAGAATCTGTCTTGAATTTTAAGTTTTTCCCTAATTCCTAAACTGCTGTGTGTACACAGAAAGTATCCTTTCTCAACCTGGGTGCATGATTTCCCCCCTGAATGTTATTCTAAAATTAGGAGGAAGCAGCAGTGTGCTATTGACTCCCTGCAGTCGAGTCTGGATTCTGAAGCTCGTTGCAGAATTGAGGCCACCCGGCTGAAAAGGAGCATGGAAGGGGACCTCACTGAGATGGAGCTCCAGCTTAGCTGTGCCAGCCGGGAGGCATCAGAGGCCACCAAGTCCCTGGGCCAGCTCCAGACACAGCTCAAGGTACTTTCAATTGTCACGTGGGGATGAAGCAGGGACACCTCTGCTTATGGGAGCAAACCAAGTAACAGGTTGTGTTCAACAATAAAAATGAGGACACCAAATCTAGTCCTCAGGAGACCTTACATTCAATTGGCTTACATTAATATGTGCTTATGTTTAACTGGTTTATGTTATGTTGAACTTTGTTGAGTGTGCACACACAAACACAAGTCCCATTGAACTCCCAGGGACCCATGCCCAGGCCCGAGTTTTCTCTCCCAGGACCTGCAGGTGCAGATGGATGACAGCAGATGCCTCAACAGCGAGCTGAAGGAGCAGGTGGCGGTGGCCGAGCAGCGCATGCTCTTCTCCAGGCTGAAGTCGAGGAGCTAAGGTCCTTGCAGGAGCAGACAGAACGCAGTCGCAGGCTGGCAGAGGAGGAGCTCCTGGAAGCCACAGAAAAAATCAATCTTTTCCATGCCCAGGTGGGCCCCTTTAACTCCCCATTAGCCGCATCAGCTGGTTGGAGGCAGCAGTTTCCCCATAGTCAGCCTTGGTCTTGAACCGTACGCACTTGCCACATGGAGCCTTGGGGGTGTCTGGTGAAACAGGGAGAGCCTTTGGCAGCAGAGTGGTGGCCACACCCTTCATTCATCCCCAAATGCATGGGCTCCCTCGGGCTGCAGCAACACAGTCCACAAACTGAGGGGCTTAAAACAACAGAAATGTAACCTCTCACAGTTCTAAAGGCTGGAAGTCTGAAATCAAGGCATTGGCAGGGTAGCACTCCCTGTGAATCTTGTAGGGGAATCCTTCCTTGCCTTTTCCCAGCTTCTGGTGGTTTACTGGCAATCTTTGGCATTCCTTAGCTTGTAGATGCGTCACTCCAATTCTCTGCCTTCTCATGGCATTTTCTCTGTTTTAACATCATTTTCTCTCTGTATCAGTCATTGTCCAAATTTCCAAATTTTTAAAAGGACATCAGTCACATTAGGACGCACCCTGGGTCGAGAGGATCTCCTGGAGGAGGGTGTGGCAACCCACTCCAGTATTCTTGCCTGGAAAGTCCCATGAAGAGGATCCTAGTAGGCTACAGTCCATGGGGTCACAAAGAGTTGGACATGACTGACCTCATTTTAACTTGATTGCCTCTGTAAGGAACCTGTTTCCAAGTAAGGTCACATTCTGAGAACTGGTGGCTAGGACTTCAACCTATGTTTCTTGTGGAGAGGGACACAATTGGACCCATAACATTAAGCCCTGTCAGAAGAATGAACTGTCAGGACATTCACAGCTAGGATGCTGGGGAGAGAGAGCGGGGGTTGGGGGGGGCATTCACTAGTGTTCCAGAGTCATTTACCTGTTTATCCTGTTCCCTCTATGCCGTGTGTTCCCTGAGAATCCCAGGATTCAGGGGGAAAAAAAGCTGCCTAAGAGCCAAGAGATTTCAAACAATTCTGAGTGGCTCCTGAGAGTTATAATGAATTCTCAGGAGTCTGGCTTCTCATGGAAGGTTATGTAAGTGACACAAAACAAGAATTTTTAGAATTTTTACTATTCTTGTGGAATCAGGAGAAACCATAGTGGTTAGACAAATGCATATAGTAAATGGGTCATTCACTAAACATTTTTAGTGCATCTACCATAACCCAGACAGGTGTACATGGTATTGTGGTTTAGTCCCTCAGTCATGTCTGACTCTCTTGCAACCCACCAGGACTGTAGCCCACCAGGCTCCTCTCTGTCCATGGGATCTTCCCAGTAAGAATACTGGAGTGGGTAGCCATTCTCTTCTCCAGGGGATCTTCCTGACCCAGGGATCAAATCCTGGTCTCCTGCATTGGCAGGTGGATTCTTCACCACTGAGCCACTGGGGAAGCCCAGTAGTACATGGTATAGATAGATGCAGAATATCTCCATCATCCTAAAAACATGAAGATCTAAGTAAACAAGCTGCAGTGCACTGCCAGGAGTACAGTGATAAAGCAAGGACAGGCCTATAGAAAGCCTTCCCTGACGGTCCTGCACTTCAGGGAGATGCACAGTCTGCTTGATCTGAGCTGTGAAGGACACGTAAGAAGTCAGCCAAGGAGAGAGAAGATTCAAGGGCAGAGGCATGAGGAGAGGAAGGGATTTAGGATGTTAAGAAAAATTGATGTATTTACTATAGCGTACGGTGGGGGCGGGGTGGGAGAAATCAGTAGAATTGATGCTAAGGGAGAGGCAGACAGACTCAGGTCACCAGGGACTTGATTTTAAAACTGATGAAGTTTGAAGTCTGCTGAAGAATTGTGAGTAACTGGGAGCAAAGTTATTAGATTTACATATTCAGAAGTTTACTCTGACGATTGTTGTGAAGGATGGATTCGTGCAGCTAGGGGCAGATGGGCCATGCTTGGGGCTGTTTAGAAGTAGGAACACGGTGGTTGCCATAGTGACTGGGAAAGTGCCACTGACATTAAGGAGGCAAGTTCAAAGATACTAATGCTCCTGCAAAATACAGGTAATTCGCTATCACAAAGAATTACCCCTCCCAGAATGCCAACTGTAACTGAGAAACACTGGATAAAACGAACTATAAGCCAAAGATGCACCAGCTGGAAGGCACTGCGTTTAGTTTGTGCCCATAGTCTGATTTTGTGTCCATGTATATGACACGATCCTATTAGGATACCACGTGTATAAAACAGGCTATAGGCTCTGCATAATTCCCGACAGGCTAACTCACTTCAGTATTTTCTTTATCTCTCAGGAAAGCTTAAATAAATAAAATGAGTAGAAGTGTTATAAAGTAGAATATTGAATTTTTAAAAAGTAAATCTGTAGTACTTAATAGCTATTGTAACAAATCATTTGCCATGCATGGTTATAACTGATGATACACCAGTGGGTCTCCATATGATGATAAAGCAGTAGCCTAGAGAGAGATGAGGACATCAACCAGAGCAAAAGCAGGCATAGAGGGGAGGAGATAGATCTGAAAAAAGAAAATTAGGCCACAGAGATTCGATCTCCAGAGCAGAGTTTCTGAAACTTTATGTGTATAAGAGCAAATAACACAAAAATATACATTCTCAGGCCTCACCCCAGACCCACTGCAGAATCTCTGCTATAGGAGGAATCAAGCGAGTTTTCAGGTGACACTGCCAGTCCAGAAACTACCCTTGGTGCAGTTCTGATCTAGGTGATCTGTGGCTCACAAGGACTCCTCTCCCTTGTGAGGTCCTACCTTGGGCAGGTAGGACCCCTTGTAATTCTGGGAACACCAGCTGTATTCTGATTGATGTATAGTGAGCATTTTATAGACCACTAACATAGATCAGATATATGAGGCCAAAGTTATCCCTGTCTGATTACATGTGTCCTTTTGCAAACCTGAGCTGTGACCATCTAGCTTGCCCTTCACAGTACTCCCTCACCTTCTGCTTCCCAAAGAAAACCAATCATTTAGCTTGAAAATACTTTAACCATCAACTCCCTAGTGGATTTTAAGTGATTCTGTGTGTAAACGAATCAAGATTTACACTTGTACCTTTCTTTACAAAGAGTTTCTACGGAGTTTTGTACAGTGAGCATCCCAGCAAACTCCAGGAAATGCCCTCACCCCCACCCCCCAGGCTACACCCCTGGCAGTAGGAGTCCCTGGGCACATAGAGCCTGTCTCTTGATGAGGACTGAGGATAGCAACCTCGACAAAGATGCCTCCTGCCATTGAGGAAGCAGGACAGAACCTGTGAGGTTGGAATATCTCTCTTCCTGTTTCCAAGGTTTAATCTTGTCACTGAGAGAGGCACTAGCCAGAGGAAAAGTGAATAAACAAGAGAAATTAAAAATAGGAAGGCGATGCCTTTTAAATACATTCTCCTGCTAAGCTTTCACACCCTCAGAAAAGCTGTGCTACAAACAGACCAAAAAGGAGTTTCAGTTTCTAGTGTCACAACCCAGGAAGGAAGGAATTAGGGCAGCACTAGCCAAAGAACACAAGTAACCCTCCCGTGTGACGGAGCTTTCTAAGGGCTGGGGGTGAGGCTCGTCAGAATTGCTTTTCCCCCCCGCCTCTGTCAGTTCAGAATCGATAGAAACGGAGGTCGATGATGAGGAAGATTTTTCCCCCTGGAGCAGCATGCAGGAAGCTCATTTTTATTTCCCAGACCCCTGCTTTTCAGATGTCTGCTTTTGACCCTGACTTCTACTCTGGATACTTGCTGCTTTCCACATCAAAGAGCAAAAGGCAGAAAAACATACTCCTCAACAAGGGGAAAACCAAACATGTGCTTGGGACTCGTAGGTTGCATGGACCCACTGCTCCTTTCCGATTGAGGCTGCCCTCCCTCCAGCAGTAGATCTCTCACAGCTGAAATCCCATGCATTCGGGCCAATGTGGTCTCCTGGCCCTGGAAGTGCTGCTTCACTGAGTATGGCTGACTAGAGGAAAATGACCTCCTGGCCAGAGCCCCTCCCACTGCGTGTCCTGAACAGACCAGCTTGCGTTTCACCACTGATTTCAACTTGCCTAATGAGGATGCTGCTTTTCCTTAGAACACGAGTCTCCTTGGCCAGAAGAAGAAACTGGAGGTGGATGTAGCCAGGATGCAGAAGGAAGCTGAGGAGGCGATGCAGGGGTGTCAGAATGCAGAAGAGAAGGCCAAGAAGGCAGCCACCGAGGTGGGTCCATAACTGCCTGCTCACTTCTGTCTTCCAGAGCTGACAGGGGCAGTAGCCACAGGGCAGGGGCAGAGCTGCAGCCAGAAAGGATTCCATTGATTCTCCATATAGCCAGAGGGGAGGTTAACTGACCACCCCCCCCACCCCACCCCCACCC
>SJYC01129835.1:0-19901 GCA_006408675.1 Madoqua kirkii | reverse complement strand
AAGTGACCGATCGCTAGTCTATGCTGCTTTTGAGCAAGGATAAGAAAACATGAGGAAGCAAAATGCTGCTTGTTAATTATGTCTGCTTTTTTCTTTTTATTTTCCTATGGGCTATTCTTACAGTTTTCTTCTGTAAACAGGTTCATTATACAACAATGCACTAAAGCTATACTTTCTTCATTGTCCCAAGGAATACAGTCTCATTCTATTGTGCTTTTGTTTCTTTATAGCAATAATCTGTGTCTTCCCCTTGTACTAGCATGGAAGTGTATTTTTTAATTTCTTCCAAGTGTCTGCACAATGTTTAGAGTACATCTATTCAATTATGCAATGATTTTCTGCAGTCAACTCAGGTAACACCTATTGAGTACCTTTTATTACAAGGTAACAAGCTAGACCCTGTCACTTTAAAGAGACATTAGAGAGCCCTCCATATTCCTTGATATCAGTACCTGGTTTTGAAATATTCAAGGTAGATGTTGAGTCAATTCAATCTGTTCTCCTTTAACATCAAAATAACCATCAGGACTGTGGGGCAGGGTGTTTTGTGATAGTACATCATAGGTGCCATTATAAAATGTCATTTTGAAAGGGATATAAATAGGGTTTTTCTTTCCTAGGAAAAATTCCTCTTGGAAAATCATATTGCATTGGAAAAGGGAACCAGTGTCACTCTATCCACAAGAGTTTTAAGGCCAGTGCCCCACTGAGAATTTATCTCCCCTAATATGTCCCTCTAGCATTTGGAAATGCATCCTGTTTTCCTCTCTCCAGTGTCTAGAAATGTATGCTATAAAGCAGGACATAGGATTAGGAACCTATATTATTTACAGGAGGTAAAGACAGTTTTCCTCCCCACCTACTACCCCCTATCGACCTGCTCTACTTTACATTTGTCTACCTCCTATATTCAGGGACCTGTGTGTAGGTGTTATTTAATCCTTAGTAATCTAAATATGGATAAAGTATCTTCATTTCAAGGGATAAGAAAAAAAAATTTGGTCTCAGGTGGGCTTTCCAGGAACCAGATGACGGGTGCAGTCAGAAGTATGAGATTTATGGGGGTAACACCTGGGAAAGATGAAGGGGAGAGCAAGCAGCCTGAGGCAGGGAAAGCCTCACTGATTCATTTTTACTTCTACTGCCTTTGCTTTCGGTGTCAAAAAATTCATCAAGACCAGTGTCACAGAACTTACCTTCTGTGTTGTCTGCTAAGAGTTTTATGATTCCAGGTCTTAGATTCAAGTTTTTATCCCCATTTTGAGTTCATGTTTATGTATGGTATAAGATAGTGGTCAAATTTCCATTTTTGCTTGTGGTTGCCCAGTCTTCCCAACAACCCTTAGTGAAGAACTAGCTGTCTTTTTCCCATTATATATTCTGGCTCCTTTGCATTAATTGGTCATGTATATCTATCTGGGCTCTTTATTCTGTTCAGTTGATCTGCATGTGTGTTTTTATTCCAGTATATACTGTTTCAGTGACTATACCTTTGTAATATGTTTGAAATCAGAAAGCAAAATGCCTTCAGCTTTGTTCTTCTTCCTCAAGATTACTTTGACTACCCAGGGCCTTTTGTGGTTCCATTCTATTTTTGTTTAAAAATGATAGTGACTGCATTGACTTTGTAGATTGTTTAGGGTAGTATGGACATTTTAACATTAATTCTTCCAAACCACAAGCACAAAACAGCTTTTCACTGATTTGTGTCTTCTTCAGTTTCTTTCATCAGTGCTGTATTGTCGTGTTCTGGGCACAGGTTGGAAAAGAATTTCCAGACATAAGACAGAATGAGGGGGAAATAAAGTTTATTAGAGTGGGAGACGCTGTTGGAACAGCGGGCCAGCTCAACGGAAAACTGACATTGAACAGGAGTCCTTAGTCCACTTTTATACCCAGGGTACAAGGAGTGGGATTGGGGTCTTGTGGCTCATTTGCTGATTGGATGAGGCACGTAACCCTGTGGGAAGGCTAGCCTCCCTTTGAGGGGCTTCCTTGATAGCTCAGTTGGTAAAGAATCTGCCTGCAGTGCAGGAGACCTTGGTTTGATTCCTGGGTCGAGAAGATCCCTTGGAGAAGGGAAAGGCTACCCACTCCAGTATTCTGGCCTGGAGATTTCCATGGTCAGAACAGTCCATGGGGTCACAAAGAGTCATACACGACTGACTTTTTTCACTTTCACTTATATTGGGGCCCTTGAAACACCGACTTGATGGACATGAGTTTGAGTGAACTCTGGGAGTTGGTGATGGACAGGGTGGCCTGGCATGCTGCGATTCATGGGTCACAAAGAGTTGGACACGACTGAGCAACTTCACTTTCACGCCTTGGAGAAGGAAATGGCAACCCACTCCAGTATTCTTGCCTGGAGAATCCCAGGGAGCCTGGTGGGCTGCCGTCTATGGGGTCGCACAGCAGCATGGGGTAGGAGGGGAGATAAGTTATACTGTTTCCATCAATAGTTACTACACGGGGGAGGGAAGGACCATAAGGGTCTGGTTTTTCCATTCCTGCATTCCAAGACCCTCCTTGGTTCTCTCTCTTTCATCTCTGGGTCACCACACACATATAGCTTTCAGTGTGCAAGTTTTTCACCTTCCCTCCTTGGTTAAATTTATTCCTAAGTATTTTATTCTTTTTGATGCAATTATAAATGGGATTGCTTTCTTAATTTCTGATAGTTCATATTAGTGTACAGAAATAAAACTTATTTTTGTATGATTTTGTATCCTAAAAATTTACTTTTCTGCCTCTTTCTTCTCCTCGGAGACCCTTGTAATGCAAATGCTGGTCCACTTGATGTTATTCCTAAGTCCTTTAAGCTGTCTTTACTCACTCCCCCTGCCTCTTACTTTTATGGGATGAATTCCACTGCCTTGTCTTGAAGTTCACTGAGCCTTTCTTCTACTTCATCTAGTCTACTGTTGAATGCCTATATTGGAATTTTTGTTCAGATATTTATCTCTGTGATTTCTGCTTGGTACTTTTTTATATTTTCTTTTTGTTGAAATTTTCACTTTGTTCATGCATCTTTCTCCTGAGCTTGGTGAGCAGACTCATGATCATTATTTTGAACCTTTTATCAGGTAAATCATCTACCTTTATCCTTTTCTGGGGTTTTATCTTATTCCTTCATTTGGAGCATTTTAGTTTGTTTCTTCAGCTTTTGATCTCTGTGTTGTTGTTTATGCATCAGATAAAACAACTCTCCCAATCTTAAATGAATAGTCTCATGTCAGAGAAGATCTTTATTGTTTAATCTCCCCTAGCTGTTGGTTGTCTCTGAAATCTTTGTGAATGTCCAAGCAGCCTTTTTTGTTCTTAGGGCTCTTAGTTGCGTGTTCAAAAGCTGTCTGTAATATTGCAAAGTGGAGGATCTCAGTCAGTAGTTAGATGCAGGGCTGACTGGAGGCCAGACCCTCAGGCAGGGGCAGTATGCAGATACACCTCTTTCAGGGAATGAAGTGCTATGCAGTTAAGAACTCTTTCTCTGTTTGCCGTCATCTCATTGAACCTGTGAACACAAGCCCTTGCTTGAAAACAAACCCAGAGACAGAGTAGGAAATTTATCCTCTGGACATCAGTCAGTACACCAGACCTGTGCAGAAGCTCCTTTCTCAGAGATACTGGTAGCCTACGTGGGGCATGTGAAGATGGCACCCACTGGCTTTCCCAGGCACTTCAGTCTTCTGCCAAAGCTGAGGGGAGGAGCTGGTTAAAGACTGTGGCAGTCCTGCAGGACCCATGAGTGTAAGTCCTGCTGGCCACCAGAGCCAAGCTTTCAAGGGATGTACCCTGGCTGGCAGCCATGAAAGCTGGGCCACCAGACACATGCTCCTTTCCAAGAGATGCCAGAAGCCTAGAGTGAGGCAGAGAGTCTATGAAGATGGTGCCACCAGCCTCCCTGGTCTCTGGAGATGTGTGTTAAATTAGAAGACTGCTCCCTTGGGCTGCAGCTACTAAGATAAGCAAATAGGTCTCTTTCAAGGAAACAGCATTTCTGTCTGCTGCCTCTGTGCTGTGTCCCAGGGGCTAAACATTAAACCTAGCAAGCAGGGAACAAGCAGGATAACTATAGGGGCGTAGGAGATGAGCCTGGTTGGAGTGCAGGTTGTTTATGGAGGGCTGAGGGAGAAAAGTGCGGAAACTATGAAAGCCACCAAAAAAAGTTGATACTTGATGGAATAAGTAAGATGGACTAGGAAAAATGCTTGAGCAGTAGGTGTTTCTCTTGGTTATACCATTCATCTCAACCATCAGTCAGTTTAAATACTCTCCTTCAGGGCAGCTCAACAGCATGTGTCCCAGGGGCTAAACATTAAACCTAGCAAGCAGGGAACAAGCAGGATAACTATAGGGGCGTAGGAGATGAGCCTGGTTGAAGTGCAGGTTGTTTATGGAGGGCTGAGGGAGAAAAGTGCGGAAACTATGAAAGCCACCAAAAAAAGTTGATACTTGATGGAATAAGTAAGATGGACTAGGAAAAATGCTTGAGCAGTAGGTGTTTCTCTTGGTTATACCATTCATCTCAACCATCAGTCAGTTTAAATACTCTCCTTCAGGGCAGCTCAACAGCTCCAAAGTGGAATTACTCTAGTTAAAAGGGTGTGGTAAAGGGGGTAACTATGGTGCCTGGCTAGGGTGGGCGGTTTTAGTCAGTGTGCTTACCCTAACAGTTCCATTACCTAAAGCCAAGGGTCAGTTAGAAAGTTCACGGAAAGAATTGGCTTGATGGGGGGGCTGCAGGTGGGCACTGAGAAACCACAGGCAGGTGTGGCTTGGCTGGACCAGGAAGGCTGAAGACCAAATTGAAACTAGTGGCTTTAACTTCCATTTTAACAAAGGCTGGGAGTTCTGTGTCATTGCTCTGAGCTGTGCTTATTAATTTGTTGGAACCTGGGATGAGTTGAGTTAAACTCAGTTTTCAAATCATGGCTCTACGTATGGTCTTTAATAAATTTTCCTTACTCTCATTTCCTCATGTGAGGCTACACCCAGTGCAAACTGCTGGATCCTTCAAATCACCTTCACATACAAATCTGTACTTTGCAGGTAGAGGAAGATAAGAAAAATATGAGCAGGATGCAGACTCTGATGGATAATCTTCAGCTAAAAGTACAAAGTTACAAGCAGCAAATCGAGGCAGTGGTAAGTACCTGAGGCAGTTGCAGCCTCATGGATTTCCTAGCCATTTACATTTGATTAATGGAGATATGTGGCCCGGAGCTAAACAAACTGCTGGATCCTTCAAATCACCTTCACATACAAATCTGTACTTTGCAGGTAGAGGAAGATAAGAAAAATATGAGCAGGATGCAGACTCTGATGGATAATCTTCAGCTAAAAGTACAAAGTTACAAGCAGCAAATCGAGGCAGTGGTAAGTACCTGAGGCAGTTGCAGCCTCATGGATTTCCTAGCCATTTACATTTGATTAATGGAGATATGTGGCCCTGAGCTAAACAAGCAGCTTGTCAGAGAGGACCAGCTCAGCTTAAAGTCTGCTCATTCTTTTTTTTTTTTTTTAATGTGTATGCTAGAATTATCACCTATAGTTAAAATTTGTGCAACTTTCCCCTTCAGGGAGCCAAAGCTCTGTCCCTTGACCTTTGCTTATACCCAAACATATGCATTGCACGATATGAGCCAAATAGGAACATGGTGTCATGTAGAGATAGAAAATTTTGGTTGGGTAATCATCCTGTGGGGCTTTTCATGTGGCTTAGTGGTAAAGAATCCAGGAGACATCAATGCAGGAGACGTGGGTTCTAACTCTGAGTGGGGAAGATCCCCTGGAGCAGGAAATGGCAATCCACTCCAGTGTTCTTGCCTGTGAAATCCCATGGACAGAGGAGCCTGTTTTAAAAGGAGCCTTATAACAGTAAAGACAAACACCCTCTACCCTGAATAGGATGTGAAATTGATTACAAAACAAATTATGGTTAACCTATCACATACCAAATCTGTGAAAGCTGGACTATATCCTGTTGGTGGAAAGTGCCGACTATGTTCTCAATTTCTAGGGGAAAAAATGTTATAAAATGGATCTGTTGCCTGCTAGGAAGTCTGAATCCATATACATCATACAAAAATATGATATTTCATTCAATACTCAGTTTAGATTCCTTTCTCACATTTTTCAACTTTCTCACATCAGGGCAGAAAAAAATATGATTATATAGGCTCAGGGATTTGTTTCATTTTTTCTTTTTATAGGAAGCGGAAGCTAGTCAATACCTTTCCAAGTATAAGAAGCAGCAACATGAGTTGAATGAAGCTAAGGAAAGAGCAGAGATAGCCGAATCTCAAGTTACTAAACTCAAGATGAAAGCAAGAGAGTTTGGGAAAAAGGTGCGTCAGCTATTCAGTTCTGCTGTAACTTTTAAAGCATTGGTGTTTCAGGCTCATGTCATCACACGGAAAATTGCTTCTTCAGAGGCTTTAAAAACAACACTGAAAAGGAGTCTCTGATGAAAGCTTCCCATGTCTATCAGCTCTACTTGTCTGAGCAGCATGAGACAGGAAGCATGGGAGTGGGCTGCGCACTGCACTGCACCTCTCGAACGCTCGACCCTAGGTCAGCGTGCAGGCTCTGAGCTCCTGGGCCTAGACTCACGTGGGCAGGGGGGTCAGGCGCCCAGGGGAAAAGATGATTGAAGTAGCGCAGATGAATCTGCTTGAAATTCTAAGCAAACTCTTCTGTGGTGGGCAGGTATCACACTGATATGGAGATCCCAGGGGGACAGGTTTAAAGTGGAGGCCATGAAGAACAACTGCAAGAGTCTTGCTTTCTGGTTTTCTTCCCTAAAAGAGAGAAAGGAACTGTCTACATCTGTGTCCACGAAAATTCTGGTCCAATAGTAGGGGCTACTGCCCTAATTTTCCTGGAAAGTGACAGAGAACGTGGAGCTGTAGGCTTGGCAGGGCCAGTATCTTAGTCTGTTCAGAGATGTCACACCAGAGATGGAGTGGCTTACAAACTGCAAACACTTCTCACAGGCCTGAAGGCTGTGAAGTCCAGGGTCATGGAGCTGGAAGATTTGGCATCAGGCGAGGGCTACTTCCTTATAGATAACCCTCTTCCCACTGTAACCTTATATGGTAGAAAGAAGGGAAGCTCCTCTCTGGAGCCTTTATTCCTTAAGGACATTACTCCCAGGCATGAGGACTCAATCTCATGACCTAATCCCTTCACAAAGGCCCCAGCTCCTAATACCATCACCCTTGGGGTTAGGAATTCAACATGTGAATTTTGCAGGGGGACAAAAACATTCATACTGTGTCAGTGAGCTCAGCTTCCTCACTGAGACTGTTACCAGAAACAGTTGTTAAATGAGATCTGGCTTTAGGAGAAGCAAATTAAAAGAGGCTGTATACACTCCATAGAATGCCTACAGAGAGCTTAGCACAGGCACCACCATTTCAGTTTTTAAAATGAATTACTAGTAAACTTTTTTCAGAGAAGGCAATGGCACCCCACTCCAGTACTCTTGCCTGAAAAATCCCATGGACGGAGGAATCTGGAAAACTGCAGTGCATGGGGTCGCTGAGGGTCTTCACTTTCACTTTTATGCATTGGAGAAGGAAATGGCAACCCACTCCAGTGTTCTTGCCTGGAGAATCCCAGGGATGGGGGAGCCTGATGGGCTGCCATCTCTGGGGTCGCACAGAGTCGGACATGACTGAAGTGACTTAGCAGCAGTAAACTTTTTCAGTAAAGTTTTTAAAATGAATTATAGGAGGTCAAAGGATCTCTTTTGAAGAAGAGACTAAAAGTTGATCATATTGAATATATTTGGATCCAAATATGAAAAATATGAGACTTTTGTGGCTCTAGAAATTTCGTATTGATGAGCAAATAGTCTCAGGGAGAAGGCCTATATTGAGAGGTCCAGCTGAGTGGTTTGAACTCTGGCCTCAATCTGCGAAGTGTTACAGCCTGGGATCGGGGTCTTCTGTGTGGAAGCTGCCCAGCAACCCCCTGTGATGGGTTTGTTTAGGGAAATGCTTCGCACATGCTACAATTGCACTCAGCTGCATGAGGTCGGAGGGCCTCGGAAACAGATGTAATGCTTTCGACTTTGTCATGGTTATTTCAAACAAAGAATAAAATGAGTGAAGCAGAAATTGCTTCTGAGAGGCCAGAGATGAATAGGAAAATCGTCCTTGGCAATGCAATGACTAATTGTTTTCCATTCACAGAAGGAGAGCCTGAACATCTCTCCACTGTCAGAAACCAAAGGAAAAAGGTTTTCTGATAGAATTGTGCATCAGGTCTGGGGAGCGAATTGGTGATGCATGTCCTCTCTCCCTTCTGGGGTCTTCTCCAGAGGGTGCTGCCTTTACTGGCAATGCAAGGCGGGCAGAAAATTGAGTGACTAAGCACGCCCTTGCGGTGAATTACTGGGGTCTGCTTTCTCTCATGCAGATAATTGCCTCAATTCCCTGCCTCCCTTTGAAGCTAATGAAGAGTTGGCTAAGGCCTGCTTATGACTGGAAAGGACTGGGCTTCGTTCTGGGTGTATGTCCCACTGATGAAAGTCACAGGAATCTCATAGAACATGCTGATACTCTTATTTTTCAGGTCCATGAAGAATGAGCAGTCCTCATTTATAAAGGCAGAGGCTGGAAAAGTACAAGGAGGTACTATTTTCTGACCAGAAACTTAAGTTGCATTTGAAATATACACCTTTAGATTGATGTATAGTTGCTTTACAATGTTATATTAGTTTCAAGTGTAATAACGTAGTGCTTCAATATTTGTAGATTATACTCCAGTTAAAATGACTATAAAATACTGGTTATATTCTCTATGGTGCACATTGCATTCTTGTGTCATTTATTTTGTACCTGGTG
Source organism: Madoqua kirkii (assembly GCA_006408675.1). Classification (NCBI taxonomy): domain Eukaryota; kingdom Metazoa; phylum Chordata; class Mammalia; order Artiodactyla; family Bovidae; genus Madoqua; species Madoqua kirkii. The sequence goes on along the minus strand of SJYC01129835.1, from coordinate 11,046 downwards.
GTTTGTACCTTTTAATCCTCTTTCCCTCCCTGGTACCCCTCTCCCTACTGGTAACCACTAGTTTGTTCTTGTATTTAAAAGTCTCTGTTTTGATGTATCCACTCATTTGGGAAACATTTTAAAAACATTTTAAAAACTACTGCATCAAAAGTAGTTTAAACAAGGTGATCAGGAAATGCAATAATAAAAGGAAGTATTGTTGCTTTCAAGTGTAATGGGGAATTTGTTGATCCTCAGATGTAAGTAAACATTTCACAGGAAAGATTAAATAGATGCAAGAATCTTTTAAATTTTGATGTTAAAAAATACTTTGTCCATATGGCATCTTAATGAGTAATAGTCACAGACATGAGCTATGTTATGGTCTCTGGGGAGTTCTGCTTGACTCATTTCTACATCCATGAGTCTATTTTTAGCCACTGATGGTGGGAGACAACAGGCCAGTCTTAGTGTTCTACAGTGATTTACCTCTAGTCATAGTTAGGCACTTTGTGTCAGGAAAACCCTCCTACCTGACACCCATGTAGGCTACATGCTGGTGCAACACTGAAGCACCCTCCCATGCGAGATGCTCAGTTTAGTGATAACTGGTATGCTGTCTGTATTGTACCAACGTGGCTAAGCTGGAGGTACGTTTCCTAGAATTCCCTTCTCTGTGTGGTTCTGGATTACAGTTGGTCACACACACAAAAAATGCACCCAATTTGAGAGGCAGAAGTGAAGGAGAAGCTGCTTTGTTTTTATGCTCATACGGTCAATGTATGTCCCAGGTACAGTGACAGCTGGCAGATATTGCTCAAGGCTGAAAGGGTGAGCGAGCTAGCTGGGATGGGCCCCAGCTCCTGCCAGAGTCCTCGCCAGGCAGGCCTGTGGCTCCACGGCAGTAGTCGCTGGCCTGTCGTACAGGTCACTCCCAGCATAGACTCTAGAGGCTCCAAGAGACAGCATGGGATCCAGTTTGTTCTTATAAATTCCAGTTCATCCTCACTCCATGTCCAGCTCTCCTTCCCGACACTGGCACATCTGCCCAACAGCAACCTCAAGGACAGCACCAGATGTGGAGGGGGCAGCCTGGCACGGACTTCTTCACTGCTGCCCACGGTGGTACATTGCTGAACGTCTGTAACAAATCCTTGTTCTGTCCTTCTCAGCAGTCTGCTTCTCCGATCCAACCTGACTCTAAGATTAAGCTTAGCAGTGTTGAAAGACACAGGGTCCTTCTTATCTGCCATTCTCAATGTGCTGGCTTTGGTCTTTAAATTTGTCACCCTCATCACAGTAAGATTAGAACAGTTCTGAGCATGTTCTCCTCACCAAGTGCCCTATGTCCTTTTCTAAAGATTTTCTTTATGTGTCCTTCGGTCAGTTCAGTTCAGCAGCTCAGTCGTGTCCGACTCTTTGCAACCCCATGAATTGCAGCACACCAGGCCTCCCTGTCCATCACCAACTCCCAGAGTTCACTCAGACTCACATCCATCGAGTTGGTGATGCCATCCAGCCATCTCATCCTCTGTCATCCCCTTCTCCTCCTGCGCCCAGTCCCTCCCAGCATCAGGGTCTTTTCCAATGAGTTAGTTCTTCACAAGTGTGTCCTTAATACTCTACAATTTGTAATGAACAGTGGTCACAACACTGTAGCAAATACCTGAGATCAACAAAACTCTGTGCAAAATAGACTGTGCAATAACTCCAGCTGATACAGAAAACTGGACCAAGTGGCATTAATACACAATTGGGGTTGGTCTTCTCCCATAAAAAATTTGACTGTCATAAAAGTCCATCAATCTTTCCCAGCATCAGGGTCTTTCCAATGAGTTAGTTCTTCACAAGTGTGTCCTTAATACTCTACAATTTGTAATGAACAGTGGTCACAACACTGTAGCAAATACCTGAGATCAACAAAACTCTGTGCAAAATAGACTGTGCAATAACTCCAGCTGATACAGAAAACTGGACCAAGTGGCATTAATACACAATTGGGGTTGGTCTTCTCCCATAAAAAATTTGACTGTCATAAAAGTCCTAGTTAGGCTTCCTTTTTTACACATTGATAATAAAATTAAGAGAACAGATCACCCAGTCAACTGAGTTATCCATTCTCTCCTTGCATAAAAATATATATGAAAATTTAAATTTATTAGAAATCTGATTAACAAAATGAGTAAATTAAGAATAAATTAAGTTATATTAATAACCGGGGTTGGATAGCACAACCCAACCCCAGGGATGTCAATTCTTGAGTTGATAGTGCCTTTTGCACCTTGGGTTGTCTTAGAGACACTGACATTCTTACTTTTGAGGTCCCTAAGATCCACCATACTAAATCTAGTAGACTAGGCTGATATTAACCATTCATATAAAACTAGAGTACAATACTTAACACATCAATTTCTTTGTTTTCTTGGCCCTGGTTTTTCACCTTTTCACTCAGATGATTTTTGCTTCTACCACTCACCCATCATTAGTTGATCAGATTTTGAATCATCTCTTAGTGATTTGTTTCTTCTGAGTTCTTGGCAGAAACTTCACTGTAGCGTCCTGGGCTGGTTGCAGCAGGAATGTAAATAAATGAGAGAGTTCTTTTATCCAAGCTGAATTGGAATCCTTGGTATCCAGGCATTTATAATCTTGATGCAGGTGGGGGGCCCGAGATGATTCTTAGTTTTTGAAGAGAGAATGTGACTATTCTCTTTACAGTATCACAGGTTTTTGAAATGGGAGAATTGTCAGGTCATGACAAACCATTGCTGGAATCACAGTGAAGAAAGGGGAGGTGAGGTCATAGGATATTACGGATGTTTGTGTTGTGTTATAAACTTCTGTCTTCATTCCTGTATTGGGTAGATATTCTGAAAGAGCCTGGAACCAAGAAACAGGGACTCAAAATAGTTGTTGTTTACGTCAGAATAACCATTTTAGTATTAATGGTGGTAGTGTTCTGTTTTTTTGGAGGGGGGGAATTGTAAGCTACTGTTTGCATCTGTAATCAGAGATCCATGAGACAGTTATAAGTAGTTATGAAGTTAGTTCTTACCAATTTTAATTTCCCTGCTAGATGTTCCTGAGACTTTAACAAGTAGAAAAACAAGTTTATCCCACTCTTTGCTGTTATGTATCCTGATTAATGGAAGTCATAAATAATAAAAGGTGTGCAGCAAAAAAGTATACAAGCAAGCTATAATTCATAAGTGAATTATCAGTTCGGAAGGAAGCTAGAAGTGGCTGGAAAAGTGTAGAAGGTCAGTAGTCTGAGTCTGGGCAGAAACTGTAGTTTGCTTTTCTCTACTTTATCTGTATTTCCTTCCACTTCTATGCAACCCCATGTTTCCAGCAGAAGAGTAAGTACATTGGTGCATAGTGCCATTTGAGATCTTTACAAGTAACAGTTGGAAATGAGATGAGCAAGCACTTATTGAAGTGACTAGAACCGGTTTAATTACAGACAGTGGAAGAGCCTAAGTGTATCTTTTCCTGTTCTGTTATCCTGTAATCCCTCCTGCCTTTTTTCTGTGTAAAAGTCCTGCAAGATAATGTGTGAATCAGTCAAAGGTTCAATTAGCTTTTTACCATAGCATTCTTATAAATAGTTTGATAAAGGAAATGCCTTACCACATTTTCTTCTGCAGTGCCAGCACTGCTAGTGTTCTGATTAGTAGGTGGATGCCTTTCTACAGAAAAAAAACAGAACTTAAAAAGACATCTCTTTGCCAACACCCCAATTCTCCCTTATTCCCACCTCAGTAACAACAAACAGTTGCTCAGTCGTGTCCACCTCTTTGTGACCCCATAGGCTGTAGCCTGCCAGGCTCCTCTGTCCATGGAAGTGGGTTGCCATTCCCTTCTCCAGGGGATCTTACCAAGCCAGGGTTCAAACCCAGGTCTCCTTCATTGCAGGCAGATTCTTTACCATGTGATTCACCAGGGATGCCCCACCTGAGTATGATTATGTTATTAGAATCACATTAGTTACTCCCCTCTTTGTATCTTTTTCCAACAAACAACATTAAAAATGTCCTTAATGTAGAAATACTGCATCAGAAACATGAGCAGTAAATTCAGGTGCTCCAGAGCAGGGATAAAGGCAGTTCAAGCCAGCAGCTCCTGGCTCTCTAAGATGGTTGGCCTGATGCCTACTAACTATAACCAATGGGAAAGAGCCAAGGCGGTGACGGACAGGAAAAGGGGGCATAATGTCATTTCTCGCGGAAGGCTCAGACCACAAACTAGGGAACACTGTTTTATTTTTTAAGTGGCCCACACTCTAATGTGGTTTTTGCTGACATCTGACTGCTCCTCCAGAATCAGAATCCATCCTGCTCTCTGCCATGGGATGCTGACCTGGATGGTTTTACCTGCAGGGCTTCTCTTCCCTGCTTTCATCTGGGGTGGAGATCAGAGGGCAGGAGGGGCACAATCAGGTGTTTCTTCTCCTAGCTCCTTCTGTGTCAGGCCACCTTAATCTGGCTGTGTGCTCTATGTGAAGGCCACCTTCCTTACAACACAGCTGGTCCTGTGCCTCTCTCCTTTCAGGTTTTGGGCACTATTCCTCCTCCTTGTCCCTTTAGATTGAGGGCTTCCAGCAAAGCTCTGAGGGGTGCAGTGTCTTCTATGCTCCCCTTTCTCCAGTTTTGAGTGTGCCAGGTACTTTGTGTTGGAACTTCACTTGTGCACACTTCCACTATAGAAACTAAACCATCATTCTTGAGTAGTGTCCCTTCTCCTAGAACTTGAACCTAATGTCAAGTACCATAATATTAGGGTTTACATGTGGAAGACAAACTAGACTACCTAAAACTTTCCATTTTTCCCTACTTCTGGCAGCTAAGGGACAGGAACATCAAGGGCACTGGTCTGCTTATTCATATAGACAATCACAGGGCTGCAACAGAGGAAATCCTTGCTTACTATCACCCTTAAAGCTCACTATCACCTTCAATAATGGTGTCCACAATGACCAATTAACCCTGACTTCAGCAGGGGCAACAGGCAAATATCAATCAGAAGAAGGGACACTGAATCTGTCTCAACCTCCCAGGACACTCAGAGCTTTCTTAGAGACATGATGAATCAGTGAGAGCTTCATGGGGCGAGATCTACCTCTGCCACTAGTTAGCTGGGTCATCTTAGGTGGTGCCTGTAAGTCTCTTTCAGATGTCTATTTAGCATTTGCGTTAACTTTTCTGATTCTAATTTCCTGACATGTAAAATGTGGAAATAAGTAAATCTAAGTTTTTCACAGATCTAAACTTGTTGATAAAAGCAAAGTCTTTTAAGAAGTCCTGTGACCATGGAATTTTAGTATCATGTTGAATTACTACAAGTAATTAAATTACTGTAAGTTTTCTAGCAGAAAATTTAGAAAAAGTTTTTTAAAAACTACCCATGATTAAAATAAAATGGCCCATCAAGGACAATGCTGTTTTGAGCAGTAGCAACTATTAACAAGGGCTTCCCTGATGGCGCAGCTGATAAAGAATCCGCCGGCAATGTGGGAGATCTGGGTTCAATCCCTGGGTTGGGAAGACCTCCTGGAGACAGGAACAGCTACCCACTCCAGTATTCTGGCCTAGAGATTTCCATGGACTCACTTGTCATCTTGGATACACCTCCATCTGAATCCCTGGGCATGAGACCAAAGCCTCCATGAGATAATACCTTTGTGGAAACCGATGCATCTTTTTGATCTAACAGCTTGAGCGGCCACTGTCAACAGCAAAACTGCCAATACAATGGCCACCAAAACTGGAGCAATTATCCCAGCAGGCGCTCTTGGGCTTGCTTCTAAATAAGACAAACAGAAAGTCTATGAGCTGAAAGAAAAGTTACCAGACAACAAAAGAAAATGTATAGCTGGGTGAGCATGTTTATTCAAAGTACCTATTTCTGCATTTTGCATGGGAAGCAGATATCATATTAGTGAAAAGACTTTTCCTAATGAAAAGACCCATTAAAGATACAAACAACAGCCCTGTCTGGATCAGTGTTTTTCATGAGTGTAAATAATACTTGCCAGTTCCCAGGTGCTACAGGTGCTGCTGCTGCTGCTAAGTTGCTTCAGTGGTGTCCGACTCTGTGCGACCCCATAGACAGCAGCCCAACAGGCTCCCCCATCCCTGGGATTCTCCAGGCAAGAACACTGGAGTGGGTTGCCATTTCCTTCTCCAATACATGAAAGTGAAAAGTGAAAGTGAAGTCACTCAGTCGTGTCCGACTCTTTGCAACCCCATGGACTGCAGCCTACCAGGCTCCTCCGTCCATGGGATTTTCCAGGCAAGAGTACTGGAGTCTGGTGCCATCGCCTTCTCTGCCAGGTGGTGCTAGTAGTAAAGAATTCTTCTGCCAGTGCAGGAGACATAAGAGATGAATGTTTAATTCTTGGGTCAAGAAGATCCCCCTGGAGGAGGGCATGGCAAGATGGAGGGCATGGTTAGGAGGAGTTGCTTGGAGTTCCTCCTAACTGGAGGAGCCTGAACTCTTTTCAGCCTCTTGATTGGAACTAGAGTTGTTATAATTTGTATTAAAGGAAGTTAACCTTCAAAACTAGAATACCAAGAGCATTTATAAAACATATGTTCCACCGATTCATTTTAATAAATACACAGAGGTGCCATGGTCTCCCATGATGTCAACTGCTGAAGGATAAGGGTGATCAGCCCCCTAGACAGTCAACTTCATGAGTACACATTCCTTGACTCTATGGATACTGAACTAGAAATATTTTAAACAATGAGTTGTGGCAATTAGCTACCACTCCAGTATTTTTGCCTGGAGAATCTCATTGACAGAGGGGCCTGGCAAGCTACAGTCCATACGGTCAAAAAGAGTTGGACATGACTGAAGCAACTTAGCACATCACCCCATCTAATATATCTATTGGGGGAATCTGCCAAAGCTGATATTAAACAATTTGGGGCATAGTGGGGATGGGAGTCAAGAGAGGTAAAAGTCTGAAAACTTGAGAGGCAATGAGTTTTTTATGCATTTTAAATCTTTGTTTCATATTGTAATAAGGGAATTAAACATACTTTGTGTGTGCTCAGTCCCATCAGTAGTGTCTTATTCTTTTGTGACCCCATGGATTGAAGCCCACTAGGCTCCTCTGTCCATGGGATTCTCCAGGCAAGAATACTAGAAGGGTTGCCATGCTCTTTTACAAAGGAGTAATTATGACTGCCAACTAACCACAGCCTTCCTTGGGGGATGGAAAACCACAGTTTTCCTAGGGGATGAAGGTAGGGCACAGTGTACCCTTGACTTGGAAAAGGCAGGATCCTAGAGAAATAGAGATAAGAGGTGCAGAGATGATGAGAAAAGGTGCTTAGGAGTCATGATCTTGAGTAAAAAGTGACAGGTGACCACCAAGATAACCAATGGTGCTTGGAGTTCCTCCTAACTGGAGGAGCCTGAACTCTTTTCAGCCTCTTGATTGGAACTAGAGTTGTTATAATTTGTATTAAAGGAAGTTAACCTTCAAAACTAGAATACCAAGAACATTTATAAAACATATGTTCCACTGATTCATTTTAATAAATACAGAGAGGTGCCATGGTCTCCCATGATGTCAACTGCTGAAGGATAAGGGTGATCAGCCCCCTAGACAGTCAACTTCATGAGTACACATTTCTTGACTCTACGGATACTGAACTAGAAATATTTTAAATAATGAGTTGTGGCAATTAGCTACCACTAGAGGTAAAAAATGAGCCGAATCAGGCACAACCTTAATGTTTCAAATGTCCTCTGATGACTGTTTTCGCCAGGTTTACAGACCATGCTTCAGTAGCCTGCAGCAGAAGCTTCAATTCTAACTTCTCACCATGCCTGCACAGCTTTCTCTCCCCAAACCCAGACCCTAAGGCAGATATCAGCACAATGGTAAGCAGGAATTGAAGATGCTCAGCCCACAGAGTAACAAAGCATAGAGGTTCTGTCTTCATTTCTGAAGCTCTGAAACCCTAAAAGGGAAATCTTCTGGGAGTAATTTCCTTTTGTTTTTCAGTGCAAGGCTTTTGTGTGGTTGAAGGAAGAAAACTGTCTACCACTTTGACTGGAAGTATCCCTGTAAACAGTATTTTCAGAAATTCTATTCAAAAGTATTCTTGAAATGCCAACCTAATTTCCTATTTGATGTTCACAGTTTCTACTGCTGTACCTGAAACCCATGTCCAGCCCTACTTGTAACTTACCTACATGCAGTATTGGGTGGTGAGTAAGGTACTTTTGTTTGATGTAATATTGCACAAATACTCCCCACTGTCTGAAAGACGAAGATCCTTCACAGTTAAAGAGAAGTCACGTGAGTTTATCAGCTCTTCTTTCCATGAAAGTCGAGGTTGACTGATTAGTGTTTCTTGTGAGGAGTTCTTAAAGTAAGCCAGGCGCAAGGAACTCCCACTTTCCACTCTGGACCAAGTGACTGTGAAGTCTTGATTTGCTGGGAAAAGACTGTTTTCAGGTTTACACCAGAGTAAAACGTTTTCATTTTGCATTTTATGAAGGACATCTAACAACAGGATAGAAAAGTAAAGATAAATGAAAACATTTTCAAATGAATTTTCTAAGTTATACTTAGAAATATCTTTGAAAACACTTTTTGGAAAGCAGTGAGATATCTGTGCTGTGGAGTTTCTTAAAAGCTTTACACCACTATTTTAAAGTCACCCACCAAGGTTAAGTTTAGGCTTCAAGGAGGCCCAAGCCTGGGCCAGCTAGGGAGATGACGCACCTGGTTTTCAGCTCCTACAGGCTGAGCATGACCACTCGAGTGCTGCCACCAGTTACCAGCATTTTTAACTCAGCAATCTTCTGCTGACCTCTTGAATGCTGGTGTTACCCAGGCTGCCTTCTTGTCACCATGTACTACCTAGCAGTCTCTGCTACTTCCATGGTCTCAGCCACTTCTTAATCTCTCTTCTGGACAGTCTTTTTTCTAGCACATGAGTATATTTTAACCATGTGCAGGAATTCCCCACTGGACCAATCTTTTAGAGCAGGGAGTCTGCTGGGTATTCTCGGCTTCCCCTCCAGAGTTAGCACCACATTGTCCTTCCTGTTCTGCCAGCTGACTTCTGTGGACCGCCATGAATTATCCTCCTTGGTTTTAGACTCACCTACTCTGCAGTCCACCTGGGAGAGAGTCATGCCAAAGCAAGCTATCTAAAACACAACAGTCCACCTGTGAAAGAGTGATACCAGAGAAGCCATCTAAAATACAACTTCCAGCTCTCCAATGCTTCATATCCTTCTTTGGCTCCGTACTACCTCCGGGCCAGCTCAAGCTCCTTAGCAAGATGAAGGCATTTGATCTGGTTTTTGCCTTCCTCTCTAGGCTTAACTCTTGATACTTCAGTTTCACTCTCAACCAATTATACTTCTACAAATTCAAGCAATATTTACCTCCATCTCTGCTTCTGCATATAGTATGTTTTTTAACTGGAATGCCTATGTTCTCTTGAAATTTCCTACCACTCCTTTAAAATTTGGCCTGTATGCAACTCCTTAAGCATATATTCTGTAACAACCTGATCCATACCCAACTGTAGTGAACAGATTTAATCACTATCTTTGTATGCTACTTTCCTGGTTTAGTTTTAGTTTTACATGTTTGTACTAGATACTGTGGATCCATAAGTGAGTAAGAGTCCACAGCATCTAATATACACCTAGTTCTGAGGTTCACAGGCTGAGTGACAAAGTGTGGCACATAACAGATCCTCAATAAGACAAAACAGCACTAAGCGTAAGGAACCATTGGAACTTCAGGATACTCAATTCTGAATAAACAAGAGAAATTATGATTCTCCATATAAAATATTTACAGTTTAATATTTTCAACCCTTTCCCATATTTTCATTGCTACTTGGCTGATGAACAGTGAATATGAGCTTCCCATACTATTGACATCATATAAGGAAAATGAATAATTTTCCCAAATAAGACATACATATGACCAGTAGGTATCTGAAAAGTTCAACATCACTAATCATCAGGGAAATGCAAATCAATGCAACTACGATGAGCTATCATCTCACGCCTGTCAGAATCACTATTATCAAACAAACAAACAAATAAATAACAAGTGTTGGTTAGATGTGGAGAAAAGGGAACCCTTGTGCATGGTTTGGCCCCAGGTAAATATCAAGGAGGGAACACAGCTCTACCCATCAACAAAAAGTTAGATTAAACATTTACTGAGCATGGCCCCACCCATCAGAACAAAACCCAGTTTCTCCCTCAGTCAGTCTCTCCCATCAGGAAGCTTCCATAAGCCTCTTATCCTTCTCCATCAGAGGGAAGACAGACTGAAGAACACAATCAGAGAAAACTAACCAATCTAATCACATGGACCACAGCCTTGTCTAACAGTGGAACTATGAGCCATGTCGTGTGGGGCCACCCAAGATGGACAGGTCATGGTGGAGAGGTCTGACAAAATGTGGTCCACTCGAGAAGGGAATGGCAAACCACTTCAGTATTCTTGCCTTGAGAACCCCATGAAGAGTATGAAAAGGCAAAAAGAGAGGATACTGAAAGAGGAACTCCCTGGGTCGGTAGGTGCCCAATAAGCTACTGGAGATCAGTGGAGAAATAATTGCAGAAAGAATGAAGGGATGGAGCCAAAGCAAAAACAACACCCAGCTGTGGATGTGACTGGTGATGGAAGCAAGGTCTAATGCTGTAAAGAGCAATATTGCACAGGAAGCTAGAATGTTAGGTCCGTGAATCAAGGCAAATTGGAAATAGTCAAACAGGAGTTGGCAATAGTGAACATTGACATTTTAGGAATCAGTGAAATAAAATGTGGGGTATCTCTTCAAGGCTGCTCCAGCAAAGCATAGCCGCTACTCCTTACCTTAGACATGGGGTAGCCATGAAGAGATACCCTACATCCAAGGTAAGAGAAACCCAAGTAAGATGTTAGGAACTGAGAGAGGGCATCAGGGGGCAGACAGACTGAAACCACAATCACAGACAACAGGCGAATCTGATCACATGGACAACAGCATGTCTAACTCAATGAAACTAAGCCATACTGTATGGGCCATG
>SJYC01129832.1:0-19542 GCA_006408675.1 Madoqua kirkii | reverse complement strand
GTCTTTGATGTCAAATTCTTGTTTAGAAACAGAACAGTCTATTAAATGGGAAGTTCTTTAATATTTTGGAGAAATATAATATTTCTCTAGTTGGCTTCTATAATATTCTGTTATTTTAGTGCAAATATATATATATATATGTTGTGTATCTACTTTTACTTTGTAACAGATTGCTGATCAGTTGTATTTGACCCTTTGCAAACCCATGAACTGCAGCAGACCAAGTTTCCTTATCCTTCACTATCTCCCAGAGCTTGCTCAAACTCCTGTCTATCTAGTCAGTGATGCCATCCAACTATCTCATCCTGTGTTTTCCCTTTCTCCTCCTGCCTTCAGTCTTTCCCAGCATCAGGGGCTTTTCCAATGAGTCAACTCTTCGCTAAAGTATTGGAGCTTCAGGTTCAGCATCAGTCCCTCCAATGAAGAGAGAGTTGATTTCCCTTAAGATTGACTGGTTTGATCAGCTTGCTGTTCAAAAGACTCGCAAGAGTCTTCTCCAGCGCTACAATTTGAAGGCATCAATACTTTGGTGTTCAGCCATCTTTATTGTCCAACTCTCACATCCATACATGACTATTGAAAAAAATAAAAGAAAATTAAAAAAAGAAAAAAATCATAGCTGTGACTTTGTGGACTTTTGTCGGCAAAGTGACGTCTCTGCTTTTTAACATGCTATCTCAGTTTGCCGTAACTTTTCCTTCAAGGAAAAAGGTCTTTTAATTCCATCGCTGCAGCTAACCATCCACAGTGATTTTGGAGCCCAGGAAAATAAAATCTGTCACTGTTTCCACTGTTTCCCTATCTATCTGCCAAGAAATGATGGGACCAGATGCCTTAGTCATTTTTTGAATGTTGAATTTTAAACTAGCTTTTTCACCTCATCAAGAGGATTTTTAGCTCCTCTTTGCTTTCTGCTACTAAGGTAGTGTAATCTGAATATCTGAGGTTATTGATATTTCTCCCAGCAATCTTGATTCCAGCTTGTGCTTCATCCAGCTCAGCATTTCACATGATGTACTCTGCATATAAGTTAAATAAGCTGGGTGACAATATACAGCCTTGACGTACTCTTTTCCCAGTTTGGAACCAGTCTGTTGTTGCATTTCCTGTTCTACCTGTTGCTTCTTGACCTGCTTGCAGGTTTCTCAGGAGACAGGTCAGATGGTCTGGTATTCCCATCTCTTTAAGAATTTTCCAGTTTGTTGTGATCCACACAGTAAAGGCTTTAGTGTATTCAGTGAAGCAGAAGTAGATATTTCTCTGAAAAACCCTTGCTTTTTCTATAATCCAGTGAACGTCAGCAATTTGATCTCTGGTTCCTCTGACTTTCCTAAATCCAGCTTATACAGATGGAAGTTCTCTACTCCTGTACTGTTGAGCCTTGCTTCAAGGATTTTGAGCACTACATCACTAACATGTGAAATCAGTGCAATTGTGCAGTAGTGTGAACATTGTTTAGCATTGCCTTTCTTTCGAACTGGAAAGAAAAACTGACCTTTCTAGTCATGTGGCCACTGCTGAGTTTTCTAAGTTTGCTGGCATACTGAGTACAGCACTTTAACAGCATCATATTTTAGGCCCACTTGTCTTCACACTCCACAATATCTGACTCTAACTGAGGGATCACACCATCATGGTTATCTGGGTCACTAAGACTTTTTTTTCACAGTTTTTCTGTGTATTCTTGCTCCCTCTTCTTAATATTTTCTGCTTCTGTTATGTCCATGCATTTTCTTCCTTTATTGTGCCAATTTTTGCATGAAATGTTCCTTTGGCATTTCCAATTTTCTTGAAGTGATCTGTAGCAGATATTGTAATACTAAAGGCTGATGGTATTAGAAAAGGCAGAGGAACCAGAGGTCACATTTCCAACATCCAATGTATCATAGAAAAAACAAGAGAGTTCCAGAAAAAAACATCTACTTCTGCTTTATTGACTACACTAAAACCTTTGACTATGTGGATCATAACAAACTGTGGAAAGTTCTTAAAGAGACAAGAATACCAGACCACCTTACCTGCCTTCTGAGAAATCTGTATGCAGGTCAAGAAGCAATAGTTAGAACCAGACATGGAACAAAAGACTGGTTCCAAATTGGGAAAGAAGTATGTCAAGGCTGGATATTGTCACCTTGCTTATTTAACTTATATACATCATGCAAAATGCCAAGCTGGATGAGGCACAAGCTGGAATCAAGATTGCCCAGAGAAATATCAATAACCTCAGATATGCAGATGGTACCACCCTTATAGCAGAAAGTAAAGAAGAACTAAAGAGCCTCTTGATGAAAATGAAAGAGGAGAGTGGAAAAGTTGGCTTAAAACTCAGTATTCAAATGATTAAGATCATGGCATCTGGTCCCATCACTTCGTGGCAAATAGATGGGGAAACAATGGAAATAGTGAGAGACTTCATTCCTTTGAGCTCCAGAATGACTGCAGATGGTAACTGCAGCCATGAAATTAAAAGATGCTTGCTCCTTGGAAGAAAAGCTATGACCAAACTAGATGGCACATTAAAAAGCAAAGATATTACTTTACTGACAAAGGTCCATACAGCCAAAGCTGTGGTTTTGCCAGTAGTCATGTATGGATGTGAGAGCTGGACTATAAAGAGAGCTGAGGGCCAAAGAATTAATGCTTTTGAACTGTGGTCTTGGTAAAGATTCTTGAGAGTCCCTTGGACTGCAAGGAGATCAAACCAGTCAATCCTAAAGGAAATCAGTCCTGATTATTCATTGGAAGGACTGACACTAACCTGATGCTCCAATACTTAGGCCACCTGAAGCAAATAACTGACTCTGAAAAAGAGCCTGATGCTGGGAAAGATTGAAGGCAGGGGGAGAAGGAAAGCAGAGATAATTGGATGGCATCATGGACTCAATGAACATGAGTGTGAGCAAGCTCCAAGAGTTGGTGAAGGACAGGGAAGCCTGATGTGCTGCAGCCATGGGCTCACAACTCAGCGACTGAACTGAACTGATGGTATACAGAGTCATTTTGACTTGTCTGTGTCCTTGGAGTTTATTCTGAAGCATGCTCCACAGAGAAACTAAAAGAGATACCCATAAGATAACCCAAACTCAGAGATGTCCCTAGTCAGGTCATAGTGTTTGAGGTTGCTCCCCTCAACTCTCTTGTAAGGATGAAATCTGTGCCAGTGAGCATCATGAATGTTGACAAATGAGACTGACATTTGACAAGCTGTATTTACTTAAAGCAAGGGTTAATTTTATATGTCAGCTTAACAGAGATAACAGATGCTGAGATAGCTGTTAAAACATTATTTCTGGGAGTGTCTGTGAGGGTATTTCAGGGAAAGAGTAACATTACATGGGTAGATTGACTAAAGAAGATTGTCTTCATGAACACAATTAGATATCATCTATTCCAGGAAGAGCCTGAATAGAACAAAAAGGCAAAGAAAGAATGAATTTCTGCTTGAGCCATCCATCTGGGCCATCCATCTCGTCTGTATCTATCCCTCATAGATAAGTAAACAGGTAGACGTGGTACAGGTTCTACTCATTTGGAGAAATCTGACTAGTCTACTCAAACAAAGAGTGCAAAAATCACCAAAAAAAAGTAACCATGTTCAGAATCCATGACAAGATCCCAGAAATAGATAGCCAGAAGTAAATGGTTTCACACCCCTAACTTATAGAGTATATACCATGAGTAGTGACACTTGAGTGAGAATCCCATCAGACTCCAGTAGGAATGATTGATATAAAGAGCCTGGATATGTCCCAGAGGCCATGTCACCGAGTCAGACATGCTCAGCAGAGTCACACCTACACACTGACTACAGGGTGAAAACCAACACAATGCAGACACTCACTGAAACAGTTTTCATGTGTCCCTGTCACCTTTCCATAATATTGGACTGGTCCAAATACATTTTGAACTCAGCACCATAGAACCAGTACAAGGGTCCATTGCACAGGTATCTCTATCACACTAATAGAGAGCTATACGGCCTTTCCTCAGAAGCTGTCAGTGACACAAGGAAAGAAAGAAACTACATACAAGTCTCATTGGTATAAAATCTCATGGGAAGATTGCCAGTCATCCCTCATTATCCATTCTCACCTCCTTGTGCTGTGTCTTGTGTGCTAAGTCACCTCAATAGTGTTCAACTTTTTATGACCCCATGGACTGTAGCCCACCAGGCTCCTCTATCCATGAAATTCTCCAGGCAAGAATACTAGAGTGGGTTGCTGTGCCCTCCTTCAGGGGATCTTCCAGACACAGAGATCATATCTGCATTTCCTGAGTCTCCTACATTGGCAGGTAGGTTACTTACCTCTAATGCCACCTGGGATACTCGTCACCTTCTCATCTGATAATTAAATTATTAGCTGGGCAGTCGGCCTTCTAGGTAGGACTATCTTCCCCAACCACAAGATAAAGTCTGATCAATGGAACATTAGTTTAATTGATGTTGGTAATTTATTTCTGAATTGTGACCTTAGAGAAACAGTAAAACCCTTCCCTATGAAAGTAATAAGAATATAGACAGCTGGCTTGAAATATGTGGATGAAGGAGACATCCTTTCAGGGAAGGGGGTGCGCATAATCTCTCTCAATAACATTTCTCAACCACTAAAATTTCCCCAAACATTCCAGACATCTTGTTGGTTTGTGAGCATTCAAAATTTCCAAATACGTTGGACCTTGATGGGAGAGAGAAACTGACTTCCATATTCTTTGAACCAATGCTATCTGAAGCCTTTGTTAGAACTAAATTGATAGTGAAACAAATTGAACCATATGTTTTTGTTTTTAATAGCAATGATTATACCAAAAGAAGATCTTTGCATAAGTAAGAATATAGTACAAGGGGACCACATTTGCACCGTCTTGTCTATATGCCATCTGACAGAGGATCCCAGATATAACTTTAGAATTTAACAAACTTCATCATTTGGAATGGACTGGTTACTAATTAGCTAAATTATTTTGTGCTTAATAGGGATTAGAAAGTCTTCAGAAAAATAATACATTTTGACTCAGATTTTATTGGATAAACTTTAATCATTAACAAATTGGATAATACTCCACAACCTAGTAATACAATAAGGCCATGATTTTAAAGACCAATAATTTTTATGTTATGAACAGTAGGGCTCTAATTTTTAAATAACAAAGGAGTGATGGAGAATAGAGTCTATCCTATAGTCTGCATTTATTAAAAGTGCTAGTTCATCAAGCACTTATTCAGCACCTGCTGACTCTCACATCTGGTTTCACCACTTCATTCCTATACAAATTTGTGCAGCCTGCCCCCTTTTTTGACTTTCTGATTTTTCATGGGAAAAAAAAAGATGGGGAGAGAACTCTGGGCTCTAGCTATTCTGTCTTTGAAAGGCCTTGATTCTAAGAATGGGACCTTGTCACAAGAAAATGACTCCTGTCACTGCCTTGACTTACTCCTCTTTTTCTGCAGGCAACTCATGCCAGAGCCAGATGTCTGCAGTTGGAGTAATCTCCCAGAAGCAGCATCCCGTAACTGCCCCTGCACAGCTTCTTTAACAACTTGAGTTGACAGCAATTATGTTGCCTCGGGGCCTTTTCCGTGCTGAGGATATCAATGTGGTATCTGAGCCATCAGCCCTGACTGGACATATCTTATAATATGTGCTCTTGGAAAAAAGAAACTTGAATTTCAAATTCCCTCCCTCTGTTAGAGAAATTGCTTTCCAATCATTCTGCTGATCACCAAATATAGACTTTCCAGGGTGCCCTGCCTCTTCCCCACATTCCAACAGAGCAGAGGTGGCTGTCTCCTCTGCCAGGGCTGTGTTCATCTGGCCATGGTGAGAAACGTGGTGGGTTAATTAGATACTTCAGGTGGGATGATAAGCCTGCTGCTTAAGATGAAACAAATTTGTGGATGAGTTAGCCAAATTTCTCTGTTCAGTTTAGGATTCAGTTCAGAAGGTAAGCATACACACATTGATGTACAAGATCCATCCAGGCCAGAGCTCTGCTTCCAGAAGTTTCCCTGTGGGTACCTGGAGGGCAGTGTAACACTCACATGGTGTAACAGCATGGCCAAAACTCAGCATTTCTGGGGCAACAGGTTAGAGAGCTATAATTCATTAATTAACCCAAGCTGTTTTAAATATATACATATTTTTGAAAAATTATATCTTTGGAATTCCATTCCACCACTTATTAGCTAGGAAAGCTACTTTGACAAGCTACTTGATTTCTGATTTCACACCTGAAATGGAGATAGTAACTATCTCACATGGTTATCTTACAAAGATTAAATTAGTTACTGTATGTAAAAAGCTTAAAACACTGTTCTCAGTTAGCATTGCATTTTTTTTTTATTAGTGTAAGATAACAACTTCTAAGTGCATAAGCATGAAAGGAAGTGTATGATGTCATAGGCTTTGAAGTCAGACAGACCTGGCTTGGAGTCAAAGCTCTGGTACTTTTAACTACGTGATTAAAGTCATTCTGCTTAACCCTCCTGAGTCATGGTTGCTGGATCTGAAAATGAGGGTCCTAATGGCTATGTTAGAAAGTTGTGGAAAATATATGTGCAACATCAGATAAGTAACATATACCAGGAGATCCACTTAGCCTTTAGCTTCCCTTAGGAGAAGCTCAGTCTGAGCTTCACTACGGAACAAGTGTGGCTTATTAAGTTGGAGACACTTTTTCTAGGATGCAAGGACAGCATTCCTCAGAAGATACTGTTCAAAATGACATTCACATTCAACTAAACAGAGTTTTTTTTCCCCAGTTGGAAACAATTTTAAAGGTCCTAGTAATAAATGGAATTTAGCTATTACTAGAGTTTTTTGTGATTCTCTCTAAGGCTACTGATATCAAAAAGAAAACTAAAAGGATAACTTAGAACAATTAAATGGGACTTTAGAATGGAAATTAGGAAATTCTTTCTAGCACAAACCAGGTAAAAGATAACCCAGATGTGGAGCATATGGTTGATGAGCAGAGGTGTTACTATAGTGCCGGTTTTACCTCCCTTACCTGCATAAATTTTCCTCTTCCAACCAACTTCTGATGAAGAGCTGCATGTTCTAAAGAAGACAATATCCCTAAACTTTAAAGACATCAGCAAAAACATTTCCCAACTTAACCATTAATCCTGAAAGGAAAATAAAAATAAACACTAAATGGCATGAACTTAGAAGACCAGGATCTGAAACTTTTAGGCATGCGAGACTCAAGGGAAAACAAAGACCACTAGGTAAGAACTTGAGGTCTTTTCTGATTGCTTACTTCCTCCACTTAAATATGATGTAAGTAGATTAAAGACAAAATATAAAAATAAAGCAACAAATAACACTGAAAAAATATGCAGAAGAACATTGGAGTAAGAAAGATTCTCTTATGTAAGACCAAATCCAGAAAGGGTAAAGGAGAGCATTATAGTTCATACTACTGTGATATGACTACATCATCATACAATCTGTAAACTTTCATAGGCAATGATGCACAAAATTAAAAGACAAATCACAGACTTAAAGTGACAATAAGTTGCATAGCGCTACCTCAAGAGAGGGGAGAGAGAATAGAGCAAGGAGGTAAAAGAAACTTGAAACTATGGCTCTATGTTATTTTGGATAGCTTGAATATTGTGCCACCAGTATATACTTTAAAGGGAAGAGGGAACAAAAGTGGAAAGAAAGAAGAACAGGAGGGAAAGGCAGGCAAAGTCTTGTCCAGGAACTGAAAAACTGAGTTCATGAATAAAGAAACTATAGACCAGATTTAGGGAAAAAGAACACGACTAACGTTGATGGAAAATTGAAATCCTGACACCACCACTTACAAGCCATGTAAACTTAGACAATTCATTCAATCCTTTCTAAGCCCCAAATTTCTTTACTAAATAGTGAAGACAATACTTTACTTTTTAGAGTTATTAAAAGGATAAAGTAAAACACAATATGCAAACTCCCAAACATAGTGCTTAAAACATACCATGTCTTAAATAAAGAAGAAAGTCTTTTTAATCTTTCTCTTTAAAAAATGGGAAAAAGAGGCATTCGAGAGAATGAAAGGAGAGAAGGCAATTCTGGTGACAAGGACAGTGAACAGATCAAGCTAAATAAAACTTGAGGCTGATTTAAAGTGTAGTCAGAGAATTATAAGGGAAAATCTGAGCTGATTATATGCAAATATGCACATTGTAACTAATCCTTTGTTTCCATGCAGCTCAGACATGTTCAACCAAGGTACGCAGCTATGTTATGCAAGGAATAGTTGTAGAGCTGCTGAGCACACAGCATTCTTGATTAAGAGGAAAAATCAAATTTCTTCTCCTCTAATATACAAATCGATGCTTATGGCCTTCCTTGGTTTCTGGCCACCTAGCAATAATATAGCAAATTTCAAATCTAGGTATTCTGAAAGAGACATAGTCCAAGGGGAGAAGGATGCACTTGAAAACCCATTAGAAACACGTGCAGAGTGTCCTTTGAAGTCTCAGCTTCCCCACCCCCCTGTTCTGCCTGAGTGTAAGACCTTATTCCAAAAGGTTGAACAAAAAAGGAAGATAGACTAATGATTAAAAAAAAATCAGATACAGCCTTGCCCCGATAGCCCACCCATCATACTTTTAAATAAGCTGATCACTTACAGTAGAGGTTATTTAGAACAAAGTGGAGCTCCAGAGTCCATTTATTTGAATGCATTTCCATTTCAATCACCCTGTTTCAGAAGTCGCCTCTCCTTCCTGTCACGTAAGGTGAACAGATGTGATTTTAAGGACTTACTTCATGAACTCTTCCTCTGAAAGAAAAAAAAAAAAAAACAGAGTTGTCTGGATAGAGAATTTTTTTAACCTCATTTGGGGCACAAGATTCAAAAATGAGTTCATTTTTGATCCTATTCTTGTGAGGGCATCATATTAGTTGCCTTTCAATAACCTTAGTCATATGTTCTTAGATGAGTGAGTTTTCCTCCACTCTGTGCATAAATAGATTAAAGTTGTCTGTTCAAGTGAGGAAGCAGAGATCAAAAAGATTTTTTTGAGATTTTTTCATTTCACTTGGCATAATCATGGGTATACAAAGGAGTCCTTCTAACAAGGATGGTCCATCAACTGAAGTTACTTTTCCAAAAACAGGAGATGATGGATGAATCTGAAGAGAACAACTACATAGTTCCTTGTGCAATAGGTACTCTTGTGACAAAAAAGCTTTTTATTCAAATGATTAACCGGTACTAGGCTTGGCATCTATTCTGAGACTAAATATGAATAGAGATACTATACACAGAATATTTAACATTCATTTTTTCATTTCCAGTGTACTATAAGAAGCAGTAGCAACATTGAAAAGCAAGATACAAGAAAAAATTGTACCACAAATTTTCACCTTTCCTACCATTTGAGCACTTATTCTTTTATGTACTGGGATCCCTGGACACTCAGGGAATGCAGTACTCCTGCATTCCCTCTGAAAAGATAAAACACACACACCCTCAACAAAATATAAAGCTATTCTGAACAAACCAGAAATAAACCAGGTGCAGCTGTGAGGGCAAGGAGTGTATGGGAATTCTCTGTAATTTCCACTCAATTTTGCTGTGAGCCTAAAAATGCGCTAAAAAGTTTTTAATTAAAATAGATAGACAGATAGATAGATGTGGAGATAATAGGTAGAGAGTCATAGAAAGTTTCCTAAAAGAGTCAGACTTTGATTTGGCGCTTAAGATATACTTAGTGAAAGCTGCTGCTGCTGCTGCTGCTAAGTCGCTTCAGTCGTGTCCGACTCTGTGCGACCCCAGAGACGGCAGCCTACCAGACTCCCCGGTCCCTGGGATTCTCCAGGCAAGAACACTGGAGTGCGTTGCCATTGCCTTCTCCCATTAGTGAAAGCAGAGAACTATAATGAACAAAGGCCAGGAGTCCAGAATGTTTGGACTTCAGAGAAACTATCATTATTCGGTCAAAAGGAGTATGCTGGAAAATACTTTCAAGTAAGTCTGAAGAGTGAAGTAACTAGGAGGTAATGTCCTTGTTTTAAAATTATAACCTCAATCATCTCACTAATTTATGCTATAACATGCCTACTTAATAGAGTCAAAATGCAGGTCTAATTAACGAGGTTGCATCTCTGAAAATCAAAGCAAATGATTTCAGAAATTTTGGTAGTGACCTGGTGCCATATTCATTCACCTTAGAGTCCTGGTGACCTGGCCAGCCTGAAAGATCTCTAGCCCTATGACACTGGATATATTCAACAATCCAAGGACTAAGGAGGCAAGGTAGCTTTTCAGGAAAAAAGAAATCCTGAATCCTGTGGACTTTTTTCCTGGAGAAAGGAGTTCAAGGGGAGAGGTGCCAGGAACTACAGAAGGAAACAGGAGGGAAAAAAAAAAAAACACAACCTCAGGTAATGGTAATTTGAAGGGTAGGAGGGAGGCCTGTGTATTTAATTATGATAACACCAGTTCATCAGGAAAGCTAAACTCAACCAGAAAGTCCTTAATCATTAACATTGCCATTCCAGAAATATGCCTTCTCACATCTATCAAATGTGTTTGATAGATTCTGGGTGACAAAGCCTGCAGACAGGACTTGTCAGCCCTGTGGCTTGGAACCCCTAAGAACCCCTGGATACAGTGTCTGTGTGTGGGTGTGTCTGCCTGTGTTTATGTGTGCAGGGTGAATCTTTGCGGGATGTATATTTGTTTTCACTTTTGCTCTTCACCCCCCATCCTTGAAAATTCTTCCTTCTTGTTCCCTAAAATAAATTGGCAATGCCCAGTTTGCACCACTGCATTTTTTCCTCCCTGTACTTTCTGCTTGCTTTTGTCTCAGAAGGGTTTAGTCATCTTCACCCTCTGCTTCTAAGGGATGGGTGGGGGTGGGGTGGGGGGCATATTATTGAAAACCATTTCTCCAGCCTTTGTCTTTTGAAAACCATGTTTCCAGCATGCCCTTCCGCCTGCCTTCATCTAACCTCAGAATAGAAGTTTCTAAACCCATCAGAGGTTGAGAGGTAGTTATAGGCCACCCGCCTGACCCAGATCCCCGCAGCCAGGGCCCACGCCATCGAACAGGTCAGGCTTTAATTGGTCTCTTGTTGACTCCTGCCACTTCTTCCCTCCTTGCTAGCCAAGCACCATGGCAGGCAGTTCACCAGACACATGGATATTTACCTCCTCAGGCTTGCGATCCGCTGCTCTAAATCAACCACCCTCTCCTGTGCCCTTCTCACTTCTCCCAGCACAGTCTTGAAAAATATACTAGTGATTTAGCATTTAAATCAGAAGCATTTATTCTAACACCCACACGAAGCTATGGAAGACCGGCTGGTAGGGCTAGGGAGGGAACTGTGGGAAACAGCAAAAGTCCCCAAAGAGGTGCAAATAGTTGTATATCACCCAAAGAACAATGAAATGGAGGACTGAAGGAAAGTAAGTAAGCCCTATTGCAAGGAAAAAGTTCTAACTAAGAGTCTGTGAAACTGCGGGGTTACTTCCCTGGGGAAATGCTAAGACCTGCAGCCACGGAATTATCAAAGACTAACCCAGCAAAGCACACAAAATAAACCGTATGACATTCCACACAAAAGGCCGGATTTTGTGAGCACGTGGTAATGGCAGATTTCCCAGTTTGGACAACTGTTCTTAGAGTTTGACCAGAGGAAAAATTACTATTGACTTTTCTGTACACTTGATGACGACTCCGTGAAACTTGTAAGACGGCAAAATGTGGCATGCTGCCATCTTCCAAAAATACATTTCTATAACAGAGTCTTGGTTTATCACAGAATCACAGGTCTTTGCTAGGTCTTCACTTTATCTGAACCTATAAGACATTTGACAGTTAACTACATCTTGTCTTGTACCATCTTTTCCATGACATATATCTCACTTCTGTGTCATTAGCGATTTGTGTTTCTGACCTCTGTTGCTAACTAGTAAGTTCTCTGAGGACAAAGACAGCTTGATTCCTCAAAACTTTCAGCATTGGATCTTCTACGTAGTAGGCAATCATAAATATACCCCCGAAGTGTAATCATCAAATACTACTATAAATTCAATTAAGTATAAGTCATTGTCCATGGAAAGTCTCTCAGAGAGGGTGCTAAGAAATGTGAGTCATCACCTTATCTAATTTTCTGACTGGTCTAATAGGTATTATTGTTTCCACTTTAGAGAAGAAGAGACTGAAGCTTAGAGAAATAAGAACAGTAAAAAGAATAATAAACTTATCTGAAGTCTCCCAATTAGTAAGTAACAGAGTCAAAATCCAAACTCACCCCATGATTTTGCTCCAGCTCTGAAGGCCAGGTAATGCAAAATTTATTACTGTAAAGCATATAGTAATAGCTAACTTCTTTGAAGGCTGTGCAGTTGGTTTGGCTAAGTGCTTTCTCTGTGTTAGCTAGCATGGGATGCAAGCACTGAAGTACAACCTTTTACAGATGAGAAGACTGATACACAGAGGCATCAAAGAATAAGGCCATGCAACCAGTAGGGAGGAAACCTGGGATCTGCACTCCACTGGTACCCATGCTCTTTACTATTTAATTAACACCACCATTCAGGAGAAGGAAAGGAAAATTCAGAAAGAAAGTCTAGGGCCTCAGGCATCTAGTCACATACCACTTTCACCACAGCACAGTTCAATAATTGTTTAGTAGAACTGACTTTCCATCAAATTTCATTTAATGCTTATTCCTAGTTCATAACACATCACCCAAATACATCAAGACAAGTCAACACTGCTCTTGTACCTTTCTTGAGTTCCAACATAGCAACATTCAGAATGTTTCTTTGTGAGGAAAAGTAATGCCACTGCCCACGAACCCCTTGCAGGAACTGCTGATGAGGCAGAGCAAAGCTGTCGCTGAAGTCTTTGACACAGAGTTTGCAGAAGATGCAGAACGGAAACTGTATAAACAAAAATGCCACACTTGAAGTTTCCATGGTTCAAAAAAACCACAAAGCCCTTGTACCAAAGTTTCTACCAGTCATCAATTTATGTCATTAATATTCATTCTTTACAGAGAAAACTAATAATACAAGATAATAGAGACTAGAAGTTCAGTTCAGTTCAGTCGCTCAGTCATGTCTGACTCTGTGACCACATGGACTGCAGCATTCCAGGTTTCCCTGTCCATCACCAGTTCCAAGAGCTTGCTCTAACTCATGCCCATCAAGTCGGTGATGCCATTCAACCATCTAATCCTCTATCCTCCCCTTCTCCTCCTACTTTCAGTCTTACCCAGCATCAGGGTCTTTTCAAATGACTCCATTCTTCACCTCAAGTGGTCAAAGTATTGGAGTTTCAGCTTCAACATCAGTCCTTCCAATGAACACCCAGGGCTGATCTCTTTTAAGATGGATTGAATGGATCTCTTGCAGGTCAAGGGACTCTCAGGAGCCTTCTCCAATACCACAGTTCCAAAGCATCAATTCTTCAGCCCTCAGCTTTCTTTATGGTCCAACTCTCACATCCATACAAGACTACTGGAAAAACCACAGCTTTAACTAGAAAGACCTTTGTCAGCAAAGTAATGTCTCTACTTTTTAATATGCCATCTAGGTTGGTCATTTTTTTTTTTTTTCCCAAGGAGAAAGTGTCTTTTAATTTCATAGCTGCAGTCACAATCTGCAGTGATTTTGGAGTCCAAGGAAATAAAGTCTGCCACTGTTTCCACTGTTTCCCCATCTATTTGCCAGAAGTGATGAGACCAGACGCCATGACCTTAGTTTTTTGAATGTTGAATTTTAAGCCAGCTTTTTCACCCTCCTCTTTCACTTTCATCAAGAGGCTCTTTAGTTCTTCTTCACTTTCTGCCATAAGGGTGGTGTCATCTGCATATCTGAGGTTATTGATATTTCTCCTGACAATCTTAATTCCAGCTTGTGCTTCATCCAGTCCAGCATTTCTCATAATGTACTCTGCATATAAGTTAAAGAAGCAGGGTGACAATATATAGCCTTCATGTACTCCTTTTCCTATTTGGATCCAGTCTCTTGTTCCATGTCTGGTTCCAAACTGTTGCTTCCTGACCTGCATACAGATTTCTCAGGAGGCAGGTAAGGTGGTCTGGTATTCCTATCTCTTGAATTTTCTGCAGTTTATTATGATCCACACAGTCAAAGGCTTTGGCATAGTCAATAAAGCAGAAGTAGATATTTTCCTGGAATTCTGTTGCTTTTTCTAAGAGCCAGTGGATGTTGGCCATTTGACTTCTGATTTCTCTGCCTTTTCTAAATCCAGCTTGAGCATATCATAAAAAGGATACCCCAATAAGTAACTATAATCAAGCTACAAACTCCTTCAAAGCGGGCACTCACCTCTTGGCTCTCTTCTGTGTCCGTCCAAGTTTGCCTGATAAGTGAAAATTATATGTAACTAAAACTGTCTGCATTCTTGTCCTGACTCTACCACAAGCCAGCTAGGCAACAAGCCAGTTATGGGACTCAGGGATGATGACAGGCACAGAGGACTGGTATACAGGAGGACACTCTCCTCTTCCAGAGAGGGAAGTCACATATCTAGTGGGTACTAGAGTCTGAACAAATGATCTATTTTACACACACATGTGTATGCCAAGTTTTCTTCAACATATTATAGATGGAGAGATAAATAAGATTCAGATTTGTTTAACAGTGTCACTAAATTCATAATGGCTTTTTGTAATTATTTTTTTTAATCAGCAAGCACAACTACTGTGCAAAGAAACTGGGAAACTTTATAATATTTTTTTAAAGAATTCTCACATTAATAAGGGGCCTCCTAGGTAGCACAGTGGCAAAGAATCCACTTGTCATTGCAGAAGAAACAGGAATCTTGGGTTCAGTTCCTGTGTCAGGAAGATCCTCTGTAATAGGAAATGGCAACCTACTCCAGTATCCTTGCCTGGAAAATTCCATGAATAGAGAAGTCCAGTGTGCTCCATGGGTTCACAAGAAGCTGGACATACTGAACACTCATGTACATTAAAAAATGTTTGGAAATACTAGACCAGAGGACTTTTTTTTCTGTACTAAACTTTAGCAATCCTTTGAGTTCAGGTGGGAATGAGATGACTTGTCAATGCCTTTCTTTTTTTTTTTTTAATTTCTTTTTCAATTGGAGGAAAATTGCTTTACAATGCTGTGTCGGTTCTGCGGTACAACAAAGCAAATCAGCCATAATTATACATTTATCATTTCCCTCTTGAGTCTCCCTCCCCTCTCTCATTCCACCCCTCAAGGTCATCACAGAGCACCAGGCTGGGCTCCTTTCTCACCAGCTATCTATTTTATACATGGTAGAGAATATATGTTGATACCACTTCTCCGTTCATCCCACTCTTTCTTTCCCCAACTGTGTCCAAAAGTCCATTCTCTGTATCTGTGTCTTCATTCCTTCCCTTCAAATAGGTCCGTGAATACCAATTTTCTGGACTCCATATGTATGCATTAAAATATGGTATTTGTTTTCCTCTTTCTGACTTCACACTGTATAACAGGCTCTAGGTTCACCCACCTCACTGGAACTGACTCAAATGTGTTCATTTTTATGCCTGAATATCATTCCTTTGTATATATGTACTGCAGCTTATTTATCCATCCATCTGTTGATGGATACCTAGGTTACTTCCAAGTCCAAGCTATTGTAAATAGTGCTGAACAGAAGGGTACACGTGTCTTTTTCAATAATGGTTTCCTCAGAGTATATGCCCAGTAGTGGGACTGCTGCTGGGTCATATGGTAGTTTTATTTCTAGGTTTTTAAGGAATCACCCATTCTCCATAGTGGCTGAATTAATTTACTTTCCCTCCAACAGTGCAAGAGGGTTCCCTTTTCGCAACATTGTCTCCAATATTTATGCTTTGTAGATTTTTTGATGATGACCGTTCTGAATGGCGTGATATGATACCGTATTGTAGTTTTGATTTGCACTTCTCTAATAATTAGTGATGGTGAGCATCTTTTCATGTGTTTATTTCCATCTCTCCATGCCTTCTTAGGAGAAGTTTCTGTTTAGGTCTTCTGCTTATTTTTTGATTGGGCTGTTTTTGTTGTGGGGTGTTTTTTTGGGGTTTTTATTTTTTGGCTATTGAGCTATATGAGCTGCTTATACACTTTGAAAATTAATCCTTTGTCACTTGTTTTGTTTCCAATTATTTTCTCCCATTCTGAGATTTGTCTTTTCATCTTGTTCATTATTTCCTTTGCTATGCAAAACTTTTAAATTTAATTTAGCTCCCATTTGCTTATGTTTGCTTTTGCTTCCATTATTCTAGGAGATGGGTTGTAGAGGATCTTGCTTTATGTCATCGAGTGCTCTGCCTATGTTTTCCTCTGAGAGCTTTATAGTTTCTGGACTTACACTTAAGTCTTTAATCTATTTTGAGTTTATTTTTGTGTATGGTGTTAGGAAGTGTTGTAGTTTCATTCTTTTACATGTAGCTGCCCAGTTTTCCCAGCACCACTTATTGAAGAGGCTGTATTTTCTCCACTGTATATTTTTGCCTCTTTTGTCAAAGATAATGTCAATACCTTTCAAACCAAGTATGTGCTTCATTCTTAGAAACTGTCTTTGGCTGATGACAAATTCCATAATTTACCCTCATAAATCAGGAATTTTTGTATTTTCTTATCTGGCTCTATAAATAAGGTTTTCTGAACATTTTCTAAATTGAAAAGGTAACTATTGTCTTTAACTGGGTTTTCCCACCTCCTTCAATGATAGCTAGGTCTTTATAAGGATGCCATGAGCTTTACAACAGTGGATGTGGATTGCTCAGCCTCATTTTTCACTATATTCCTCTAGTCGCACAAACCATTGTTTTCTTTCTGAAACCTGCCACACAACCTCACACACACACACTGTTCCATTTCCTGGGCGTGCCTTTTTATCTCTCCTTAGACCAGTTTAAATATCATTGAGGCTTGCACCCTTGCATCATCACTGTTCAGCACTCTGTCCCTGCACACAGATGGCGGTCTGCCTAACGGAGGGTACCTCCCTCATCTGCTGTGATAGCTCACTGTTTGGATGGCTACGCTCTCTCACAGCTGGAGCTACTGGAGTTAATTATGACTGTCCCTCATTTATCTTCTTTCCCCTAGATATTCTAGCTAAGGTGATCTCTAAGTGCTCATTAAAGGCCCTGAATGAATGAAATGATAGATGAAGTAACCATAGAAAGCAAATATCTTTGATTATGAAAAACTACTCTTGAATTCAAAAAGTTGAAACTGTTTCCAACTTGTACCTGACACAGTTTAAAATGACTCATATATATATATATATAAACTTCCTACTCCTAATTATCTGATGTTCTTTACACTCTCTCAAAAGGAAAGAGGAAGGAAATAAATTCTTTCCGCAGTTTCTCCACCTTGCTTCTAACTCTACAAAGGGAATTAATAAACCAACATTATTCCTAGAGCTGGTTTGATATAAATTGATGACTCTAGTATTCAAATCAAGATGCCATGGTAGGATAAGACTCTGAGAGAATAAATTTTTGGTTAAAGAAGAAACTACATTAATTCTATCACCACATATAAAAATTTAAAATTAAGAAAAAATAGAAAAAAGAAAATTATACTTCCTTCCTTGCGGAGGTAAGCATAGGCGAGAGAGGGGAAAATAAATTTGTTCTTTTATTGTCAAACCAAGTGGAAAAAATTAGACTGTACATGTAAGAATGAAAACACTTCCTAAAACAAAGGTTATTGCATTGTGCTTGTTCTCACTGCAAAATTGTTTCTTTAAACTGCAGAAGGATAGTACACCATTTAGTACAGGACCCAGGACAGAGAACTGACAATTGCTAACATGAACAGATTACTCATCCCCATCAGGTACTATCCTAAGCTCTTTATCTGCTCACAATACTTTATTCTCACAATAGCCCTATGAACTGTAATTTGAGATCTGTTATTATCTTTATTTTTCAGATGAAGCTTAATAAGATTAGGTTGCCCAAGATGACAGAGTTAGTAAGCAGTCAGACTCAGGCAGCCTGATTTCAAAGTCCTAACCATCTCCTCTTTCTAGGATAGTTTGAGAATAGGAAATCTGGAATTTCACTCAATTCTCTATTTGAGGTAGATTTTTAATATTAGATAAAATTTTGACAAATCTGGACCAAGATAAGATTTTTCAGTTTGAGAGATCAGCATCACTAAAGATGCACAAGTGAGAAAACAAGAGTTATCCCTAGGGGATAGAGAGACCCAGGGAGACAAGACTGCATCATCTCAGAGGAGAATGGGACTGATACATTTAAGCTCCAAGCCAAATTCAGCCAACAAGTATTTTTGTAGAGCTGCTGATTGAAGAATGCTTTTTTTATAGTTTTAAGTGGCCAAAAAACAATTTCAAAAAGAATACTTCATGACAGGTAAAATTATTATTACATGAAATGTATAACAATTTTAAAAGTGCTGTATCCAGAGCTCTGAAAGACTTTGAGATATAAAGTGACATAATTAAGAACTCGGTTTATAAGATTGTAAAAAAGACATTCTCAGATGCTTTCTGTAATGATTGTTCACTGGATGATCACAAAAGGAAGCAGGACAGCAAGGCAACTTACTGAGGGGAAATAAAGCCATTTTGGACCCCAGAACTTCTAAGATTCAAGAAAAGCAGTTTATCTACTTTAGGAGTCATCGTAACCTCAAGGGGCCACCAGTTTTACGTGCCTGTAGCACTGTTCCCCCAAGAAAGTCTATCTGGTTGAACTGATCCCTTGCTGACTCGTATGGAGCATGTCTTATCCTGCATAGTATGGTGGCTAGTTAGTCTCTGCAGATCAAGCCTATCCATGGTTGTCCATGGCTGAGACCGTTCGTTGGTCTAGACAGTTGCAGGAGAGCAGGTTCTACTGCTCTCAACATTCAGAGACGAAGCTTCAGCATTTACACAAGAAATGCTTGACAGCACTCACTTTCGAAGGGAGAAGTGAACACAGTAGCCCCTTAACAATTTTTTTAATATTTATTGTTTAATTAATTTATTTTAATCCAAGGCTAATTACTTTACAATACTGTAGTATCCATATCAGCCATGGATGTACATGTGTCCCCCATCCCAAACCCCACCCCCACCTCCCTCCCCATCCCATCCCTCAGGGTCATCCCAGCACACTGGCCCTGAGCGCCCTGTCTCATGCATTGAACCTGGACTGGTGATCTGTTTCACAGATGGTAATATACATGTTTCATTGCTATTCTCTGATTTCTCCCTCAAATAAGTACTCCATGGACCTTTCACCACACACATGTCTAGATTTCAGTGGAGCCTCTACCTCGGCACCTGTGCTCTGGCTACCCTACTCTATGCTTCACAGCTACACCAAGTCTTATTGGCTCAAAATATCCAAAGGTAAATATAAGCACCAGCTCTGAATTCTAATTTTATATCCTAAAAGCCTAGTCCATTTTTATCTACTGCTTTAACCACAGCAGTCTTTTTCCTGCAGCACTCTTTGTCTTTACTGCAATTACCCTAGTTCTTTCCAAAAGAAGGAGGGAAGAAATAAGGGAGAGAGAAAAGGGAGAAATAATAAAGAAAACAAAGATGCTCAT
>SJYC01129831.1:0-14169 GCA_006408675.1 Madoqua kirkii | reverse complement strand
CATCGAGTAGGTGATGCCATCCAGCCATCTCATCCTCTGTCGTCCCCTTCTCCTCCTGCCCCCAAAGCCATAGCCAATATATAAATAAACAAGCATGGCTGTATTATTTTTTTACTTTACAATATTGTATTGGTTTTGCCATACATTAACATGAATCTAGCATGGGTGTACACGTGTTCCCCATCCTGAAGGCCCCCCTGCCCCCACCTCCCTCCCCATCCCATCCCTCAGGGTCATCCCAGCACACTGGCCCTGAGCGCCCTGTCTCATGCATTGAACCTGGACTGGTGATCTGTTTCACAGATGGTAATATACATGTTTCATTGCTATTCTCTGATTTCTCCCTCAAATAAGTACTCCATGGACCTTTCACCACACACATGTCTAGATTTCAGTGGAGCCTCTACCTCGGCACCTGTGCTCTGGCTACCCTACTCTATGCTTCACAGCTACACCAAGTCTTATTGGCTCAAAATATCCAAAGGTAAATATAAGCACCAGCTCTGAATTCTAATTTTATATCCTAAAAGCCTAGTCCATTTTTATCTACTGCTTTAACCACAGCAGTCTTTTTCCTGCAGCACTCTTTGTCTTTACTGCAATTACCCTAGTTCTTTCCAAAAGAAGGAGGGAAGAAATAAGGGAGAGAGAAAAGGGAGAAATAATAAAGAAAACAAAGATGCTCATCCTTGAGAGGGTATCTGTACATTGACAAGTCAATAGGCAGTTAGTCATTTATCCTCCTTTGATGGTCTTTTTTTGTGTCTTACTTTGAATAAAATAGCAAACACTTAATCTTTATAACTAGCTCAACAAGTCCTAGTAGTTTCCAAATCTGAGTTCTTAAAAGGTTTTTGTTTAAACTATTTTGAACAAACAGGCAAAAATCAGTTTTGCAGTAAACCTGACAGTTGGAGAAAAAGGTAAAATTGGGCTTCCCTGGTGGCTCAGAGGTTAAAGTGTCTGCCTCCAATGCGGGAGACCTGGGTCCGATACCTGGGTTGGGAAGATGCCCTGGAGAAGGAAATGGCAATCCACTCCAGTATTCTTGCCTGGAGAGTCCCATGGATGGAGAAGCCTAGTAGGTTACAGTCCACGGGGTCACAAAGAGTCGGACACAACTGAATGACTTCACCTTAAACCTATACAAATAAGCCAAGAGAGAAACTGGCTTCTAATCTTCAACCTGTTGTTCACTAGCTATAAGATCTTGATGAAGCCCAAACACTTCAGAGCCTCATATTGGTCAGATATGAAAATGAATAATAAAACTTCTGTCACAAACATCACAACTGGCACTGGTGATCAAATGAGAAGATAACACTTTCCAACTTTCAGAAATTGTCAAATACAGACTACATGTTAATAAAGGATGTGAATGTTCATACACAGAGTAAACATTGCAAGCCTACAGAGGAATGAGCCATCACTCCAGGGCAGATGGATAAGGGGCTGGTTTTCGATGACTTGTTATTTCATTGGAATTTCTTGAAATTCATTGGAATCTTGAAGGAAGAGAGTATATTCTAAGCTGAAATGACTTGTGCAGCCAAAGCATGGAAGTCAAGAAGTCTAGTGTGTTTAAGGAGCAGTGGGTAACTAGTATGGTGAGAGC
This sequence comes from Madoqua kirkii, assembly GCA_006408675.1. NCBI lineage: Eukaryota > Metazoa > Chordata > Mammalia > Artiodactyla > Bovidae > Madoqua > Madoqua kirkii. The sequence goes on along the minus strand of SJYC01129831.1, from coordinate 12,554 downwards.
AAGAGTAAGTGTTTTAGCTAAGTCAACTTGAGGGAGATGAATGTGGAAAAGGTGATCTTAAGGCCACTATTCAGTTCAGTTCGGTTGCTCAGTCATGTCTGACTCTCTGTGACCCCATGGACTGCAGCACGCCAGGCTTCCCTGTCCATCACTAGCACCTGGAGCTTGCTCTAACACATGTCCATGAAATTGGTGATGCCATCCAACCATCTTATCGTGTTATCCCCTTCTCCTCCTGCCTTCAGTCTTTCCCAGAAACAGTCTTTTCCAAGTAGTCAGTTCTTCACATCAGGTAGCCAGATTATTGGAGTTTCAGCTTTAGCATCAGTCCTTCTAATGAATGTTCAGGATTGATTTCCTTTACAATTGACTGGTTTGATCTCCTTGCAGTCCCTTGAATGCCAGGGTTAGAATTTTGGAGATTATTTGAGAGTCACACAGCAGTATTTTCAGATCAATGGTTTGGCAATAGGAAGCAGAATAGAATCAGAGGGAGATTAGGGAGCAGATAGAATTTGTTAGAAATTGTTGCCCACATCCATCTGGGGATAAAATCAGGAGCTAAACTAAAGTTATCGCTGTGTTGGCTAACATAAAGGATTTGGTAACAGATGAGGATGTAAAGAGATAATTATGCACCACTTTTAGAGATGTTGTCATTGGAAACAGGGAAGTCATTCAGTGTAAGCCATCACAGAAGGAATTAACTCCGTTTAAGCCTCAGTTTTTGGAGGTGATGATATTTGTGACTTGAAAGAGCTTGAATATATTACATGGGAAAGTATCACAATATTATAATTTCCTCCAATTAAAATAAATATATCATTTTAAAACATGAAAAGACTTTGAGAAAGGAATGGACATGAATGGGGCTTGGAGCCATAGAGAAAGACAGGAGACAACCATTTCTCTGGATTTTTCTGTTGAGCAAGGTTCTTCGAAATAGACATAAGGAGACTTAGAACAATCCAGTTAGAGGGGAGACAGATCCTCAGGGATCTTGAATAGTGGAGAAAGAGATGCAAGCCTCTTCTATAAGACTCCTGATAGTCTAAACCCAGCCCTCTCCAGAGGTCCCACACACAGGAGGAAACCACAGTTCAAGCCAAAATTTCTGAACCAGAAGAATGAGAAGCCAAACAGAAAGGAGTACCGATTTCTATTTAAATATAGTATTTTTATTACTTTTCTGGAAATTTGATACCAATCCCTTTTTAAACTAGACAAAGAAGCATAATTTTTTTCTTTCCAAATGATTGACACTCAAAAGGTAATACCCTTTAAATTCCTCCAATTAAAGCAAATTTAATTTTAAGTTTAATTAAAGGAAACTTTAATTAGAAAGAAGATTAAATTTTAATTAAATTTCTCTAAAATCTTCATACCGGCCTTTACAGCTAATATTTCTGTCAGAAACCAAATCCCTTCTTAATATTCTTAAATTCTATTCTAGCATTTTCCTTCATATTAAAACAGCATCTCACCAGCTGTACCTGCCACTGTGAAAATTATTCTCATCTTAAAATACTGGAAATGCAACTGAGGAACCAAAGTCTCCCTGGGCAGAGAAGAAAAAAACAACAGATTCTATTATTGATGAGAATTTTATTTTCAGTCTCTTCCCAGTCCTTTCTGAGGCAATTAGGTATGGTGGGCCTGTTGTGAGCCGGTTGGGCTATATCCACACCACTGACAACCACTTATGGAACTCCTACTGTGTACGTTGCCCCGTGCAAAGTTGCCTGTCTAGCAGGGAAATGTTAAAATACTAGCTCAGTCAGAGACCCATTCGACAGAGCATAGACCAGTTTGGCCTCCTGGATTCTTGGCTGTTCCTCCCCTCCCAGAGTCAGGAAGAGAAACACCATCTCCTGATGCCTGACTCATCCAGGTCTTTCCACTGCTTCTCCCTGCCTGATGCCGGACACAGCTCCCTAGCCAAGGACTCAGATTCTGCACCTAAATTGCTGCCTGACAGTTACTTTATCTGTAAGAATAAACTAAACACTATTTCTCACATTCCTCATCTGTAAAATGGGATAATAAAATTTGTCTACTTCTTAAGAAGTCAGAAATACCAAATGAAAGAGTGTAGATAGAGAGATTCTGAAAATTGTCAAGTGCTACATATTCTGTGTATAACCACTTCCTACTGCCACATTGCAAAGCTAATCCCATTCCTCCCAGGACCCATGCCCTGTTCCATCAGCCTATATAACCAAGCCCAGCTTTTATGTCACCTCATCCTTAAAAGAAACACTGAACAAAACCCCAACAGGGAACATTCTTTTTACACATGAACCCTGGCCCACTGCTTTATATTTACTGATATACAGCAGAGTCCTGTCTCTGCCTCTAGACACATGAAAGGCCTTTCAAGTTTCTCAACATAAGGGTGAAGTTAAAATAAAATGAGAATAAAGAATTTCATTAAGAAAAGTTACCTTTAGTTTTCCTGACAGTCAAAACTCTCCTTGGCAGGTTACTAAATTGAGTTTACAACCACTGTAAAAAAGGCTGCGCTGAACTCAGTACCTGCTACTCCATGTGTCAGCCAAACACCCCATTTTCTTGAGAAGCTAAAATGTGCACTCTAATTTTATTCACCTTTGATTGTTTACTAACAACTCAATTTACCCTTACCCTAGGGCATATTTTGGCCCTAGACCTGGAATGCCTCTCCCAAATTTTCTACTCTTTGTCTTCAAAGCTTTCAACAAATCCAAGCTCCTCCAAGAATCCTGTCTTACTCTTCCCACTTCTTCTGAATTCCTGTGTCCCCACTACTTGGTTGACACCCAATGAAGGCTTAGGTGCCGGGCCTATTTCCTTGCTGTACCCTGGGTGTCAGTCTCATCCTGCAACTTCTGCAATGAAAGATCTACATTTTGTGCTGTTTCTGTAACTCCTGAAGTGCCCAGATCACTGCTGCCTACATAGGAGATAACTAGAAACACTTACTCATTAACTTTTTCAAATGGAGTAGAAACATACACTAATTTGTGAAGTGCAGAGTACCTGAGTGATGCCATAATTCTCACAAAGCAGCAAAGACATTTAATATATAAGCAAGCAACAGACAATGGTCAGAAATAGAAATTTAAAGATGAAGGAAAGACGCTTAAATCCGTGGTAAAGAGGATTGGACTCAGAGTAAAGACGATGGTAGGGAGGATAGCTTCTCCCAGGAGTGTGTGTAGAGTGTGTGGGAGGTTGATAAGCCCCCAAAGTGGGAGGAAGCAGTCATGGACAGAGGCCTCAGAGAAGACTTTTTCCAAGACCAGCTCTGGGCCCTTGCTGCTGCTGCTGCTAAGTTACTTCAGTCGTGTCCAACTCTGTGCGACCCCAGAGATGGCAGCCCATCAGGTTCCCCAGTCCTTGGGATTCTCCAGGCAAGAACACTGAAGTGGGTTGCCATTTCCTTCTCCAGTGCATGAAAGTGAAAAGTGAAAGTGAATTTGCTCAGTAGTGTCCAACTCTTAGCAACCCCATGGACTGCAGTCCACCAGGCTCCTCCGTCCATAGGATTTCCCAGGCAAGAGTACTGGAGTGGGGTGCCATTGCCTTGGTGATGCATTATTCAACTGTAAAATGGGTACAGTGTAATTCTCCTGTTCCTGCTTCAGGGCTTTTGTGAGACCTAATTGTTTATTGTTTGTAAAAGCTTTGAACTCTCTGGATGACAGACACCACAAGCAGTTCAAAGGTTGACTCTAGACCATTATTAGCTCCAATTAGACTCACAGTGAGAGGAAAGACATGCCCATTTTCAGCTCACCTGTCAGCTCAGCCTTTTTTTTTATCATTTGTAGGGTTTTTGTGGCTAAATTAGAATTGCTCTTCACTGGCAATTAAAAAAAGATCAAAATGGGACTTGTAACAAGGAGGCTGAATGCTAATTTTCACTCTCTATAGAAAGGCACAATATACATCTCAGGAATCCCTTTCTCTTTACCTCTACAGTCTGCAAGAATTTTAGAGGATATATGAATCTCCTCTTTGTCTGCCTCAGAAAAATTAAGAGAAGGGGACTTAAAGAAGTTAGAGGTGAAGATAAAACTCACCAGTTTTAAATGTTTATTTTTTTCCTTCTTTACACTAGTTGTCAAACTTCCAAACTGCCCAATAATGGAACACTTTTTTTTAACTGAACTTCTGAATAGAACCACAATTCTCATTATCAAAGAGCTGTTGACAATGAATCCTGAAATTCTTTCTGTCTCTTTTTCTCTCTGCCTCCTCTCCATTCTCCCAGCTCCTATGAATGGTTTAAGTTCTGTAAGTGAGCTTCTCAAGGACTCAATAGGACTGGAGTTTGATAATTTTCTTTTTCTATTCTAGCTGAAGGATACTTTGGCATCCTTTTTCCATCAAGGTCTCTTGCCTACCAGTCATGCCCACCTCATACTGAGGGACCCATTTGCCTCTGGCTTTAATTCTTCTTTGTCTTCTCCTTGACCTTTCTGCTTCCAGGAATAACTTCACTGAGAACCTGCTTGCTCCCATACATTTGTCTAGCTTTATTGAGGTTACTTGACAAATGAAAATTGTATTTGCACAATCAAAATATTTAACTTGATGTTTTGATATATGTATACATTGTGAAATGAGTAACACAATTAAACTTATTAACACATCTATCATCTCACATACTTTTTTTTGTAGTAAGAACACATTTGTCCTAGCAAATTTCAAGTAAACAAGATAGTATTATTAACTATAGTCACCACGCAGTACTTTAGATCTCCAGAACTTATTTGTCCCACATAACTGAAACTTGGTATCTTTTGACCTACATTGACTCCACCACCGCTCAGCCCCTAGCAGCTACTCTCCTACTTCCTACTTTTATGAATCTGACTTTTTAGACTCCACACATAACTAAGAAGATATGGTGTCTGTCTTTTTGTGTTTGGCTTATTTTACTGAGCATAATTCTTTCCAGATTCATCTTTGTTTGTCACAAAGGAATTGATTGTGTGTGTGTTATATACTATATGTAATATACATGTATACATCTAATATGTATGCATCTATATTACATATGTAGATACTTCACATCTTCTTTGTCCATTCGGGAATGACAGAGGATAAGATAGTTGGATGGCATCACCGACACAGTGGACATGGGTTTGGGTGGGCTCCGGGATTTGGTAATGGACAGGGAGGCCTGGCATGCGGCAGTTCATGAGGTTGCAAAGAGTCAGACACGACTGAGCAACTGAACTGAACTGAACTTGTCCATTCATCCATCTATGGACACTTAGATTTCTGTTTCCACATCTCGGCTATTATGAATAATGCTGCAGTGAACATGGGGTGCAGATGTATCTCCATGGTCCAGATTTCATTTCCTCTGGATAAATACCTAGGAGCATGATTGTGGGATTGCCAGGTCATAAGGTAGCTTTATTTTTAATTTCTTGAATACCTTGTTATTGTTTTCGCCCACCTTTGAGAATTAGGGCTTACAACAGGCATTGACCTCACTTTTTCCCTAGGTCTTCTCCTTTCTCTCTTATCTACAGAAGTTAATTTACCAAAATAAATATCATGTTGGAGTTTCAGGTGGAAATTAGGAAAGAGCAATGATGTCACTGCTCTATACACTCTATATTCTTCTCCACTGTAGATTAATCTTCACAAGATTAATCCTAAGAATCTAAATTTTTAAATAATTCTTATAGATGACAAGTTGGACCCAGAATGAGGAGTTGAGATAAAGTTGTCTGGGAAAAAAAGCTGAAGTAGAATGCTTTCTGTTCTGTTTCACCTGCAAAGTTAAGAGTTTACAGGGTTCTATGTAGCATTATCCCCCACAATAGTAGATACTGTCTAAACAACAAAAAGGGATAAGTTAGCCCACCCACATGGAGCACAGGAATGATGTCCCACATTTTTCCTGATTCAGGAGAGTCAGAGGACCCCAAACTATGGTGTGGGGGCACATAGAAACTTTTCTGGTCCTCTATCAAGGTCTTGTGTCCATATTCAGGGTATTTGCAAGTATTCTGTAAATGACTTTTCATCCCATAGCAAAAGAAGTATGTACCACATGATTACTCAGTCTAAAATTCTTGAATGTGCATTTAGTAAACACACATTCTGTTTCCATGAATTGTTTATCCAAGAACCCAAAGTTTCCTTTTTAATAACTGTCATTGGGTTCCTGTTATTGCTGCTGCTGCTGCTGCTGCTACTGGGGGACACGTTATATAGTATAAACAGCAAAAGCATGCATTTCAATAGTAATTCCTTAAAATACACTAATTCAACAACCCAAAACCTTAATGTTCAAAAACTAGAGCAGTGGGATGGAACTTTCAGAAGACTCCCCAATGTTGTCTTTACTCCCTCTCAGGGTCCTGTTACCAAGAGTACCTCTGTACAAATGTTCCACTTTAAACACACAGCCTGTTCTCTGCTCCTATTTTCACACCCCATATACCCATAAACATGATATATCTCAGTCATTTCATTTCTATACTGTTTACAATTTTCATGTGTTCTCAGGTTTCTTTGGTTCCCTTGCAAAATCCCATATTCATTTTTCGCTTATCATCCATTAAAAAACTTTGAATTAAAATTTTTTAAAAATCACTCAGCCTGGGCCCACTATCTTTACCATTGGAGTAGGGCACTGGAGACCTATATTCTGATCCCAGTTTTGCAAATAATTGGTTGTGTGACCCAGAACTAATCATTTAATTTCTCTATCTAATTTCTTCATCAGTAAGATAAAAAATATAACTTTCTTACCTGTTTTACAAAGCTGTTGTGAAAAATATTTGAGGACTGAATATACATCTGATATCTCTGGCTCTAATTCTCTGAGAGCTGTCTCTGATGACTGCACTTCATCCACCTATAATCCACGCTTTCATTCACTAGGCACACATTTATTATCCCAACTTATCTGTCAAGCTATAAGATCTCACATACCCTGGGAAAGCTGACTCTTGACAAAACCACACCTTGTCTGAGAGGTACTCAGGTGTTGGGGGGCATGGTACACCCTCTGTAAAATCATGGACAGACTTGGGGCAGTTCATCAAGATATGTATGGAGTGGACATGTGTTTTATTTTGTTTTTTTATCTCGTCACCCTTTATTCTTTCCTCTTCCCTAATAGAATCTTCTTTTGCGGAATGTACACTTTCCCAGTGGGCCAAGGAGCAGACTGTGCTAATTGAGTGCCCTGTCTTTGACACATGCAGATTTTTCATAGTGACAGAGACTTTACGTGTAGGAATTTCCTGATGATGGCTGTGGCCACTGGCCTAGCTCTCCCTGCTATGAGCAGTTCTAGTCATTAGCATCCCTATTCCTCGGAGTTGTCTTACTTCCCATCATCTTTCAAGTTCTCAACTTTCTCTGTGAGTTAGTATAGATTTCCACCAAATTTTATTTGTTCTTTAGTTAGAGTTGCTGTAACAACAAAGCCACAACAACAACAGAAACCTGAATAATGACAATAAGCTATATATCATGTGCATGTGCCTCTGTGAAAGTGAAACACACAAGCCTACCTCAGTGCTCAGTACACATTCATTCATTCATTCAACCAACACATATCCATTGAAAAACTATGAGTCAGGCCTGGGCCCTCATGAAGCTCATAGACTTTACGTGTAGGAATTTCCTGATGATGGCTGTGGCCACTGGCCTAGCTCTCCCTGCTATGAGCAGTTCTAGTCATTAGCATCCCTATTCCTCGGAGTTGTCTTACTTCCCATCATCTTTCAAGTTCTCAACTTTCTCTGTGAGTTAGTATAGATTTCCACCAAATTTTATTTGTTCTTTAGTTAGAGTTGCTGTAACAACAAAGCCACAACAACAACAGAAACCTGAATAATGACAATAAGCTATATATCATGTGCATGTGCCTCTGTGAAAGTGAAACACACAAGCCTACCTCAGTGCTCAGTACACATTCATTCATTCATTCAACCAACACATATCCATTGAAAAACTATGAGTCAGGGCCTGGGCCCTCATGAAGCTCATGGTTGGACAAAGAGGATGGACAGTGAGCAAGTCATTGAAAGTACAGTGAGTATTGAAGAAGGGCAGGGCTTTATTGAATAGTATGGCAGGCAATCTGGAGCTAAGGGAGGACTTCCCGTGTAGAAGTCATATTGCGCCTTAGTTGTAGGGAATGAAGAGGAATCTTCTAGGTAGAGGCTGGGGGATGAAGTTCTAGAGGGAGGGAACAATCTGTCCCCTAAGTAAAAAAACCATGAACAGAGCCCACTGCCTCTGTTTCATGAATCACTGGGGTACAGCATAAAGGGATATGAATTATAGGTAGACAGGAAGCCATGTGTTAGCCCTTTTCCCACAGATGACACCCTCTATGAGCCTGAAAAGGCACTTGCTTTTTTATGTGTATTACCTAATCTGTAATATTAGTCTGGAGGGACACCTAATAGAAGGTCTCTAATATGTTATGATTTATTGATGCTTTTGAACTGTGGTGTTGGAGAAGACTCTTGAGAGTCCCTTGGACTGTAGGGAGATCCAACCAATCCATTCTGAAGGAGATCAGCTCTGGGATTTCTTTGGAGGGAATGATGTTGAAGTTGAAACTCCAGTACTTTGGCCACCTCATGCAAAGAGTTGACTCATTGGAAAAGACTCTGATGCTGGGAGGGACTGGAGGCAGGAGGAGAAGGGGACGACAGAGGATGAGATGGCTGCATGGCATCACTGACTCGATGGACGTGAGTCTGAGTGGATAACAGTTGGATAAAGGACATGACAGGAGCTTCATCTAAAATGATCATCCATCCCATCTTCTTGCAGTCTCCTCTCTGCTGCCCTCCGTATGATAGAGCAGTGTAGGTGCAGAGTACTTAAGAGGCAATAAAAGGACACAAAAGCACAGGTGGGTAAGGTGTGAAAGGCAGAGAGGCAAACTGTTGCCAAAGGTACCTGTACTAATTTTTAGACAGTCAAGAAATAATTCTACTTAGTATCCATTGCCCTCACTCCTGCTACGTAAGAAAGCAGCTCTCTCACTGTGTTAACCCCACTGTAATTATGTATGTGACCTCTTCTGTTTTCCTTACCACTAATTTTTTTCTCACTTTTTATGCTTCAGCTTAAATTAACACTTATTAAAACAACACCAAAGAAATGCTCACAGAATGCACAACAAGACAGGCCATATTTGGGTCCATAAAAATCTCAATAACTTTCCAGTAATTGAAATTGCACAAAATGTGGTCTCTGATCACAACAGCATTTACCTAGAAATCAATAAAAAATCTGCAAAATCACCCAGTTTTTGGACAGTCAGCAACACACTTCTGAGCCCACATATCAAAGAAGAAATTACATACCAAAAAAGAAAATATTTTGAATAGAATTTACTGTGCATGCTAAAATATCAAGAAATCTTTCATCATTTACTTGCTTAAATTTCTTTCTTACTTAACCAATTAAATATAATTATGATTTATACAATTTTCATACAGCATAGATTATAAATTCTATTCAAGTTCCCATAGACTATGAACTACGAGACATTGGAACATATGCAGGGATGTAAAAAAAACAAGGTGCAAAATCTCATGATCTAAAAGTACTGAAGTAATTGATGTGGTTCTCTTATCATTGTGGAATTATGTTAGAAATCAGTATCAAAAGATACTTGATAATAACCCACATATTTTCAAGTGTAGTGTGACATTTACCAAGAGAGATCTTTGATTTAGCTATTGAAAGCCTCAATAAAGTTGCTGCTAAGTCACTTCAGTCATGTCCAACTCTGTGTGACGCTATAGATGGCAGCCCACCAGGCTCTGCCATTCCTGGTTCTCCAGGCAAGAACACTGGAGTGGGTTACCATTTTAAAGGACTGAAAAAAATACAGAGAGTAATTGCAGAGAAGATAGCATTTAAATGAGAACTTAATATCAAAATTAAACTAAGTGAAATGGGAGCATCAAATATGAACTAGAAAAAGTGAAACAAACTAGATAAAAGTAAAACATAATCAAGCAGTCCAGTTGTTTTTAAACACAGATGCTCATGAGAAACACATCTGAAGTTTAGAGAAAAAAACAATACCCGGGCATTTGAATTTTTCAAAAAATTTCAAGATAATTCTAACAGATATGTATCTGGATTTTAAAAATTGATTATAGATTTTTCTATTAATATAGTTTTAGTGATAAAGAATTCTATTATTTTCTGTTGACCAATCATAATACAATGGAATTAAGCAAATAACATTTACATAATCACAATAGCAAAAGATGTTTATCAGTTTTCATAGCTAATAACCAGAAAAAAATACAAGATAATTACAGTTGCTAGCCATAATGGAAATATAATCAACCTAACTATATAAAATTATTACAATTTTTTTAAGCTGAGTGATGTGGTAAGTGAAAGTGCATACATTCACATGGTTTCATCCACCTATCCAGTCTATGTCTTTTGCTTGGTGCATTTAAGTCATTTACATTTAATGTAACTATCAATATGTATGATCTTGTCACAGTTTTCTTAATTGTTTTGGGTTTATTTTGTGTTGGTCTTTTCCTTCTCTTGTGTTTCCTGCCTAGAGAATTTCTTTAATACTTATTGTAAAGCTGATTTGGTGGTGCCAAATTCTCTTTGATTTCTTCATCAAATCTGAACATATTTCTGGGTAGGCTGCTCTTGGTTGTAGGTTCTTCCCTTTCATCATTTTAAATATACCATACCATTCCCTTCTGGCTTGTAGAATTTCTGTTGAGAAATCAGCTGAGTAACCTTATAGGAATTCCCTTGTATGTTATTTGTTATTTTTCCCTTGTTGCTTTTAATATTTTATTTTTGTATTTAATTTTTGCCCATTTGATCACTATGTGTCTTAATGTGTTCTTGCTTGGGTTTATCCTGCCTGGGACTCTGCATTTCCTGGACTGGTTCATTTTCTGTAATTGTGGTTTTCAGTCTGTCTGCCCTCTAATAGAGAAGGATAAGAGGCTTATGGAAGCTTCCTGATGGGAGAAACTGATAAAGGGGAAACTAGGTCTTGTTCTGACTGGCAGGGCCATGCTCAGTAAATCTTTAATCCTATTTTCTGTTGATGGGTGGAGCTATGTTCCCCTCTGTTATTAATCTGGGAACAAAGTATGGTGGAGGTAATAAAGATAATGGGACCTCCTTCAAAAGGTCCCACGAATGTATTGCTACATTCAGTGTTCCCAACCCTGCAGCAGGCCACTACCAACTCACCCCTCCACTGGAGACTGCTGGCACTCACAGGCAAGTCTGGGTCAATCTCTTGTGGGATCATTGCTCCTTTCTCCTGGGTTCTGGTGTGCACAAGGTTTTGTTTGTGCCCTTCAAGAGGGCATAACAAACTGTAGAAAATTCTTAAAGAGATGGGAATATCAGACCACTTGACCTGCCTCCTGAGAAATCTGCGTGCAGGTCAGAAAGCAACTGTTAAAACAGGACGTGAAACAATAGACTGATTCCAAATTGTGAAAGGATTACGTCAAGACTGCATATTGTCATCCTGCTTATATGCAGAGTACATCATGAGAAATGTTGGGCTGGATGAAGCACAAGAGGGAATCAAGATTGCCGGGAGAAATAACAATAACCTCAGATATGCAAATGACACTACCCTTATGGCAAAAAGTGAAGAACTAAAGAGCCTCTTGATGAAAGTGAAAGAGGAGTGTGAAAAAGTTAACTTAAAGCTCAACATTCAGAAAATAAAGATCATGGCATCGGTCCTATCACTTCATGGCAAAAAGATGGCTGAACAGTGGCTGGCTTTTATTTTTGAGGGGCTCCAAAATCACTGCAGATGGTGACTGCAGCCATGAAATTAAAATATCCTTACTCCTTGGAAGAAAAGTTATGACCAAGCTAGGTAGCATATCAGAAAGCAGAGACTTTACTTTGTCCACAAATATCTATCTAGTCAAGGCTATAGTTTTTCCAGTAGTCATGTATGGATGTGAGAGTTGGACTATAAAGAAAGCTAAGCACAGAATTGATGCTTTTGAACTGTGGTGTTGGAGAAGACTCTTGAGAGTCTCTTGGACTGCAAGGATATATAACCAGTCCATTCTAAAGAAAATCAGTCTTGGGTGTTCATTGGAAGGACTTAGGTTGAAGCTAAAACTCCAATATTTTGGCCACCTAATGTGAAGAGCTGACTCTTTTGAAAAGACCCTGATGTTGGGAAAGACTGAAGGCAGGAGGAGAAGGGGATGACAGAGGATGAGATGGTTAGATGGCATCACCGACTCAATGGACATGGGTTTGGGTAGACTCTGGGAGTTGGTGATAGACAGGGAAGGCTGGCGTGCTGCAGTTCATGGGGTTGCAAAGAGCTGGACATGACTGAGCTACTGAACTGAATTGAACTGAACTGTGGCTTTGGAGAAGACTCTTGCGAGTCCCTTGGACTGCAAGGAGATCCAACCAGTCCATCCTAAAGAAGATCAATCTTGAATATTCTTTGGAAGGACTGATGCTGAAGCTGAAACTCCAATACTTTGGCCACCTGATGGAAAGAGCTGACTCACTGGAAAAGACCC
>SJYC01129830.1:0-14934 GCA_006408675.1 Madoqua kirkii | reverse complement strand
TGAGGATAGGAGGATAAGGGGTCGACAAAGGGTGAGATGATTGAAATGCATCACCAACTCAATGGACATGAGTTTGAGTAAACACTGGGAGTTGGTGATGGACAGGGAGGCCTGGTGTGTTACAGTCCTTGGGTGGCATAGAGCCAGACACGACTGAGGGACTGACTGAGCTGAACTGAACTTGCCTCTCTCTGCCTTCTGATCAATGAGGCAAAGAGTTTATGTAAGCTTCCTGATGGAAAGGACTGGTGGTGGGAAAATCTGGGTCTTGCTCTGGTGGGCAGGACCATGATCAGTAAAACTTTAACCCAATTATCTGCTGATGGGTGGAGCTGTGTTCCCTTCCTGCTATTTGTTTGGCCTGATACAACCCAGCTCTGGGGTCTACCCTGGGGTATATGGTAGACTTAGTAGCAATCTCCAACAGGACTTATGCCAAAGGGCACCTTCCAGGACTGCTGCTACCAGTGCCCATATCCTTGCAATGAGCCACTACTGACCCACACCTCCGCAGAATATTATCCAACACTAGAAGTTAGGTCTAGTTCAGTCTCCAGTGGGATCACTGCTCCTTTGCTCTGGTTCTTGGTGAGCACAAGATTTTCTTGTGCCCTCCAAGAATAGAGTCTATTTCTCCCAGTCCTTTGGAAGTCCTGTAAGCAAACCCTGTTGGCATTCAAAGTCAGATTCCCTGGGAATGCTCAGTCCCTTACCAGATCCCAAGGCTGTAAAGCCTGACAGGGACCTAGAACCTTTGTAACAATGGGAGAACTTCTTTGGAATTATTGTTCTCCAGTTTGTGAGTTGCCCACTCAGTAGGTATGAGGTTTAATTTTATTGTGATTGTGCCCTCCTACTATCTCATTGTGGCTTCTCTGTCTTTGGACATTGGGGTATCTTTTTTGGGTAGGTTCCAGTGTCCTCCTGCGATGATCATTCAACAGCTAGTTGTGATTTTGATGCTTTTGCAGGAAGAGATGAGAGCATGACTAGTTTTAATATTAAAAAACAATAAGTAGACTCCCATGCCTCATGTCCTGTACAAATATTGGCAGTCAGTGATATAGCATAAATGATTTGATCCTGTTGGATAAATTACTTACCAAAAATCCTAACTACTTTTAGGAGATGAATTCTCTGGGAAGCTGGAGACATCTGGCTAAGAGAGCTACCTGTTGGTCATCAGTCGGGATGTGCATTTTCTCACAGTTCTTTACCCTAACACCACCTTCCCATGAGTGACAGGAGAGATCTGAGCAAGGAGTCAAGAGATCTGGAAAGAAAGCCCTGGGACTAGAGGGTTGGAAAAGATACCACACTAGGAAGACAAGGACTCCCTATCATTCGAAGTCATGAGAAATCCTTGCCATCATTTCCCTTATGACAAAATTCAAGCACAAAGCTGTGAGCAGCTTCCCTACCCATTATAATTTACTGAAAGAACAATGAACATGAAGAAAGTTTTATTAATAGCTGTTGATTGTCTGCCTTAGGATTTTCTTGGTGAAATTTGAAACTGGCCCCTGTACATGGAGGGCAAAGAGAGACTCAAGAAAGAGACAGCCACTCCGGGTTGGTAGGTGGTGGTGCAGAGATGAAAAGAACTTACACTGGAGCCTTGTCTTGGTGCCTCAAGAAGAGTAGATCCTGGCCCACCTGCCAGAATCTTAAGTATTATAGAGAGATCTTAACGAGTTCAATCATGTATTAATATGCCACCCATTGTGATCTCAATACCACGTTTCTCTCTCAATGTTGCATCCTTGAACATAGCTCCCACTGTGGGAACTATGGGTGGAGTATACATTTCAAGGATAGGAGGAGGGGGGATAAGGAACCTCCTATTGCCATGCATCCAGTTCAAGGGTCAACCAGTGATCGTGTCCTCTCTGTGACCTGCTCTAACAATGGAAATATACTATCCCTGAGTGTGAGAAAAAAAAAAAAAACCAACCTCAAATAGAAGATGTATTCAGTCTCTAAAAGTTGTTTACTGACCACAGCATTGCTAAGGAAACATAGCTTAGAGGATCTTGCAAGGAACATATCTTAATAGATATGGCTCTGGAACTGCACTGCCTCTCCAAGTGCATAGTGATATGCTCCGGGCTGGGGAGCAGCTTTATTAACATACCTTTTTTCTGGATGTTGCTTTTCTATTACACAATATACGTTGCTATTGTCATTGTTGAATTTTTGCCCACCCTGTTCCTATATCTGGGAACTGCCTTTCCTTTTCTCCTCACTTGTTTACATCCTGACTAATCTGAAGGTCTAGCCGAAGATGACAGATGACCACTGGGAAGCTTTCTCAATTCAAGGGTTCAGTTGCTCAGTCATGTCCGACTCTTCACGACCCCATGAATCGCAGCACGCCAGGCCTCCCTGTCCATCACCATCACCCAGATTTCACTCACACTGACACTGTTTCCACTGTTTCCCCATCTATTTCCCATGAAGTGATGGGACCGGATGCCATGATCTTCGTTTTCTGAATGTTGAGCTTTAAGCCAACTTTTTTGCTTTCTTCTTTCACTTTTATCAAGAGGCTCTTTAGTTTTTCTTCACTTTCTGCCATAAGGGTGGTATCATCTGCATATCTGAGGTTATTGATAGTTCTCCTGGCAATCTTGATTCCACCTTGGGTTTCTTCCAGTCCAGCATTTCTCATGATGTACTCTGCATAGAAGTTAAATAAGCAGGGTGACAATATACAGCCTTGACGTTCTCCTTTTCCTATTTGGAACCAGTCTCTTGTTTCATGTCCAGTTCTAACTGTTGCTTCCTGACCTGCATACAGATTTCTCAAGAGACAGGTCAGGTGGTCTGGGATTCCCATCTCTTTCAGAATTTTCCACAGTTTATTTTGATCCACAGTGTCAAAGGCTTTGGCATAGTCAATAAAGCATAGCCAACTTTTTCACTCTCTTCTTTAACTCTCATCAAGAGGCTCTTTACTTCGTCTTCACTTTCTGCCATAAGGGTGGTGTCATCTGCATATCTGAGGTTATTGATATTTCTCCTGGCAATCTTGATTCCAGCTTGTGTTTCTTCCAGTCCAGCATTTCTCATGATGTACTCTGCATAGAAGTTAAATAAGCAGGGTGACAATATACAGCCTTGACGTTCTCCTTTTCCTATTTGGAACCAGTCTCTTGTTTCATGTCCAGTTCTAACTGTTGCTTCCTGACCTGCATACAGATTTCTCAAGAGACAGGTCAGGTGGTCTGGGATTCCCATCTCTTTCAGAATTTTCCACAGTTTATTTTGATCCACAGTGTCAAAGGCTTTGGCATAGTCAATAAAGCAGAAATAGATGCTTTTCTGGAACTCTCTTGCTTTTTCCATGATCCAGCAGATGTTGGCAATTTGATCTCTGGTTCCTCTGCCTTTTGTAAAACCAGCTTGAACATCAGGGGGATCATGGTTCACATATTGCTGAAGCCTGGCTTGGAGAATTTTGAGCATTACTTTACTAGCATGTGAGATGAATGCAATTGTGCGGTAATTTGAGCATTCTTTGGCATTGCCTTTTTTTGGAACTGGAATGAAAACTGACTTTTCCAGTCTTGTGTCCACTGCTGAGTTTTCCAAATTTGTTGGCATATTGAATGCAGCACTTTCACAGCATCATCTTTCAGGATTTGAAACAGCTCAACTGGAATGCCATCACCTCCACAAACTAACCCTAATTGGCATGTTGTTATCTCAACTGCTGTGGCAACCACTGTGTGAATCTCTCATTGGCACTTACAGTATCCTTATATTATTTTGAATTAAATAAGATAATGAATATGAAAATCTACTGAAAACTAAGCATTTTTCAAAGCATATTTTACAGCATAATAAATATGCTAAATATTGATAAATATTACATTTTTAAATGTTTGCCTACTAAGTATAAAGAACAGGGAAAACCACTTTGTCTAGAGAGGTAGAAATCAGCATAGTGGTTTCCTAGGGGAGGGGGTGCAAGCTAGGGGAGAACTGACTGGCAGGATGATGAAAAAACTTTCTTGAGTGACAGAAATTTTCTTTGGGGTTTTGGTTACAAAACTGTATCATTGGGAAAAACACTCTATACTTAAAATCTGCATATTTTGCTGTGTAGAGTTATATTTTAGTAGAAAATTTAAAGTGATATCTGTCAAAAGAAAAACTTCCATCAAGTTATTGTGTGCTATAAATCTCCAGAAAGTGTGCATAGTACTTTATTGGTCCAAAGCACTCTTCATTTTCAAAGCACTCTTCCTTTTCTTCACTCTATTCAGAATATATGGTTAGCAGTATTCCATGAAAAACTCCATGCCATTATATAACATTTGTTTTCATTTTCTATTATTATATTAGATTGTCCAGAACAGAGACTGTTTTTTTTTTCTTCTGTTTGTTTGTTTGTTTGTTAACTGTCTTTACCCACAGAACATGGCACAGGACTCCACAGATAGTGAATGTGACTTGTTGCTTCTGTTACTAAAAATGATGATGAAGGTAATGATGATAAAGATACCATGACCAAAGTAAGGGTAAGTAATTTGCATGGGTCATAGGATCAGAATCATACCAACCTTAGTCCCAAGGGGTTTGAGTAGATTCTCCTGCTGTAAGAGCAGGATAAAGGGAGGATATCTTGGTGTGAAGCTTCTATTTATAGCTCTCAATTCTCATGAGGTGGCTGCATTCCCTACTCATTTAGGAGATTATCCAGCCACTTGCTGAGAATTTACTCACCTTAAAGCACCCATAAAAATTCTGGTGCTAGGCACCAGAATTCACAGTGACTAAAACACAATATTTGCCCTCAAAAAGCTCTTGATTTTAAGAAGAGGGGCATGATCCCTACATATTTAGAATATCACTTAAATCAGTACCACACAGCAAATTTTATACAGACTTGCGTCTTTTACAATTTGTTCTCAGAGTCTTGTTTTCTCAAAACCATTGTAAGTTCACAAGATCTTTATCCCATGTAATGAGCAACAATACACTGAGGCCATAGAATGCCCTAAATTTGCTACTTCTTGATTGATTATAATACACTTATTGATCATAATACACTGATTATAATACACTTATCTAAGAAGTGTATCTATAATACACTTCTTAAACAATAATATTTAAAAGGTTTAATACAATCATATATCATAAAGCAGAGATAAGAACCCTAGAGCACAGCAGTTTACATTGTATGTAAATGTTTTATGAAGAAAAGCTTGTTCCTATTTTTCAGAAGCTTTACATTTCACTCTGTAGTGCAGGTAGATGGGTTGGTTTCTCTGAAGATGTGTGGGAAAGTCTCTGAGCTGTAAATGAGGGCTGCTGACTGTAGGGGCCTAAGTAAGACAGAGGCCTAAGTAGAATTGGACCAAAAGAGCTACATAAGTTCAAGAAATCCCAGAAGAGGATATCGGAAGGCAAGAAAAGAGAGGTGTGGTGAGGGACTGAAACTGGGATAAACAAAAAAAGGAAGTGGAATTAATAGAGGCAACCTACTTAAAGGTATATTTACTTCTGGGTCCAAACTCTCCTTTGGAGACCACTGGATTCAGCAGCTCAAAGAAAAAAATATGCACAAATAAATTTAGAAAAATCAATGATAACTTTGTAGACCATTGAAGACTTGATCTGAGTGAGTTATTTTGTTTTCTGTTGTTGATTTTTGCTGATAAGTAGAAACACACCACATGAACACACTTTGATCCAGTGTACCTTAGCCCCTCTGAGAATTCACAAACCCTGGATACTGCCCTTTGGGCCACACAATTCCTCTTTCCCTCACAGAGATCAATTCATATCAGCCTAGCAGTCAGCCATCATCTATTCTCAGGGGAAGAGTATATAGCATGACTTCCCTTGAAATATTAGCTCTATTTACACGGGTTTGCGTGGAACACATTACTTATGAGTCACCAAGGGGAAACGGAGCCTCCAGTAGATAAAGCGATCAGCACAAACCTCTGTAAATAAATCTGAAATTTCAACGAAGGTCATGCCAAGCCTGATTTATTCCCCAGCACCCTATGAAATAATGTTGACCAGGTAAGTGATTTTCATTTCCTTCCTCCCAGATAAGGAAGAAACTTTTAACTCTAAGGAACTTGCCATGCATGTAACAATGAACAACTGGCTAGAGAGATGCTACACCCTCAAGGAAATAACCCTCTATTATTATATTAGATTCTCAATACTGAAAAGCCAGGTCATATAGTAGCAATTTTGTGTTCTTTTAAAATTTAATATGGTGGTACAGGTTCTCATAACAGAACTTAATTGAGGAGCTATTGCTCAACAATAGAAACTAATTTTTATTCAATAAACAGAAATGGAGCATCTACCTATAGGGAACACTGAGTGGAACATGAGGTTAACCAACACAAGGGAGATGAAGATAAATATGACATGGTGCCTGAAACCCTCCCTATATCTCCTATGAAATTGCCCATCTAGTCTCAGAAGTCAAACTGTCCATGGCAGTCAATTTGATAAATAATCATTTAATCTATATTTATTGAACATTTCTAAGGACAATGCTTCATGCTACATATTGGAGTGGGAATAGAAATAAAATGAAAGCAAAGGATAATCTTCCTAATCCTCAGAAGCTTACAATGCAGTTGAATTTAACTGTATAAATAGTCATTACAGTGAGGAAAAAAATTCCAAATTAGGGAGAGTTTGGGGAAGTGTGTGTGTCTGTTTGAATTTTGGAGCTCAATCATGTATGTATCTTTTCTAAACTGAACTTTCTATTTTTTCATCTGTCTTATTACACATAGCCCATATATATTAATAGAGAAGGGATTTGGAGGCTCCCCAAAATTTTCCTCTAAGCAGGAAAAACCCAACATGATATTGCTAGAAGATCTTAAGATAATTGACAAGGAAGGTAAGGACATGGTTTAGGAAGTCAAAGATAAGAACTGGACATAGTTCTTTAAAGAAAAAGATGTCAATAACACTAGAAGTACAAGTAACCATGAAGAGTATTTACTCACAAGATGATATATCCAGGTTTGGTTAGAATTTACAGAACTAGTGGTAACAGTTCTTGCTTTCAATCTATCTGAAATCATGATACAAGATACGTCTTCAGCGTATACAGATGTCATTAAAAACCACAGCATAGAACAGGAAGAAGTCTCTCCACCCAGTGTTAACAGAAACACCAAGCTCACTCTTTTTATTTATTTTTTTATTACTATTGGTTTATTTTTTTCAGATTTTAGTTATTTATTTATTTTACTTTACAATATTGTATTGGTTTCGCCATACATCAACATGAATCCGCCATGGGTGTACACACGTTCCCAATTCTGAACCCCTCTCCCACCCCCGTCCTCATACCAGCCCTCTGGGTCATCCCAGTGCACCAGCCCCAAGCATCCTGTATCTTGCATTGAACCTAGACTGGCAATTCGTTTCTTATATGATATTTTGCATGTTTCATTGCCATTCTCCCAAATCATCCCACCTTCTCTCTCTCCCACAGAGTCCAAAAGACTGTTCTATACATCTGTGTCTCTTTTGCTGTCTCACATAGAGGGTTATTGTTACCATCTTTCTAAATTCCATATATATGTGTTAGTATAAATTAGAAGACACTTACACTTTGGAAGAAAAGTCATGACCAACCTAGATAGTATATTCAAAAGCAGAGACATTACTTTGCTGACTAAGGTCCGTCTAGTCAAAGCTATGGTTTTTCCTGTGGTCATGTATGGATGTGAGAGTTGGACTGTGAAGAAGGCTGAACGCCAAAGAATCGATGCTTTTGAACTGTTGGAGAAGACTCTTGAGAGTCCCTTGGACTGCAAGGAGATCCAACTAGTCCATTCTGAAGATCAACCCTGGGATTTCTTTGGAAGGAATGATGCTAAAGCTGAAACTCCAGTACTCTGGCCACCTCATGCGAAGAGTTGACTCATTGGAAAAGACTCTGATGCTGGGAGGGATTGGGGGCGGGAGGAGAAGGGGACGACTGAGGATGAGATGGCTGGATGGGATCATGGACTCGATGGATGTGAGTCTGAGTGAATTCCAAGGGATGGTTATGGACAGGGAGGCCTGGTGTGCTGCGATTCATGGGGTCACAAAGAGTCAGACACGACTGAGCGACTGAACTGACTGACTGACTGACTGATACTATATTGGTGTGGTTTTTTTTTTTTCTGGCTTACTTCACTCTGTATAATTGGCTCCAGTTTCATCCACCTCATTAGAACTAATTCAAAGGTATACAACGGATTCCTTGAAATAAGGAAAGTTTATGAATAGATGGAAATACTTATAATCAATTGTTTGCCTATAAATGAGATTATTAATGAGAATCAGAGAAATCTTTATTTAAAAAGAGTGATTCAAATAAAAAGATTACATTTGAATAAAGATTTCTCTGGTTCTCCTTAATAATCTCATTTATAGACAAACAATTGATTATAAGGTATTTCCATCTATTCATAAAATTTCCTTATTTTAGGGAATCCATTGTATACCTAAGACTGAAAAACCTAGATTGTGTTACAGAGACTAGTTCTTATTTAAGCACATTTCTGTAATTTTATTCTCTCTTATAGTCTTCCAACAGGGATACAGCCTCATACACTTGGAAAGAAAGGCACAAACTGTTGTTCTTTCCATCTGTAGTGATTCTGACCTCCAGAAGGGCAGGAGCATCAGTTCTGGACATATAAATATATACATATATGCATGCATGTTTGTGTATGTAGTTGAATTTTTCAGTCTGCTTACAAAGGTTTCAGAACATTTTAGCCATATAGGATATTAACAAAAACCTGAGGGCCACCTGTCATCATACTGAGACTCTCACCTGTTAGTTTTTGACTTTTTTTTCATTCAGTCAGGCTTTATGCGTGCTTTAATCCAGGCAAAACATTACAAAGATATTTTCAGTTGCAAAACTCCAACTATATATCCACCAAGAGCAAAGCTAAAACCATCATTAGGCAACAATGATGCTTTGAAATTCTGGCTGTAGAATTTTGTGGAGCATATTCTCCTTCCCCTTTATGTGAACAAAATCCTTTATACTGCTTCATATTCATGATGCCTCCTGGTTTCTCTCTAACAGGAAGCTCTCCTTTATTATTCACTCTTCCTTAGTGCTAAAGAAAGAGGACAAGAGTGGTTATGTAACTTACTCAATGCTATTTACATGTATTAGAATGAGAATATTAAAGCTATTATAAAAAATGCAGTGGATGTTCTCCACAGAAACAGATTCTTCCTGTGGCATTGCTAGTATTTACTGCCTGAAATGTACCCTCCTTCGACTACCACCTATTTCAAGTTCAATCCTTTAGAGGCTAGCTCAGGCCTCACCTCCACAAGGTTCACTTCCTCTGAACCTTCTGTGAATTTTACTCAGACTTTCCAACTGAAAGCCACAATCAAGCCCTTGGAGTCTGTACTGCCTTTCTTTTTATGTAACCCTACTTGGTAGCCTTAAGGATAATAACATGCTCCCCATGTCATCTTTGGTGGACATTGACACATTCTATTTCATGGCAACAGTATTAACAAAATAATTATTACATTAGTTGACAAAAAGAACTAGATTAAGAGACAAAAGAAAGCATGGACATATATTTTCAACGAAAAGCCCTTAAAATCTGTACAAGTCTTTCTAAATTTTAGTTTTCAACCTATAAAGGAAAAATATAACATGGTTTGTGGTAGTAATCTGAAAACTAAAATTGTATGATTCTATTGTTTTCCTTGCACATAGTCTTTGAGATCATAGGAGGGGAAGTTACCTAAGAGTTTTCTACTCCTTTTCCTCCTGCATTCAACTCTTTATCTACCTATTCCCTCGACTCTGACCCAATTATCTCACTGTTTTTAGAAATATGGTTTAGAGAGGTCCACTGCTAGTCTATTTATATTATCTACATTCTAAAACATATATTCAAGACATACTGAAACAAAGCCAAAGATTATGATCACAGACTCTTCAATTTGGAAGAGTTACTTCATCTCCAGCATATGGAGGAGGAACATAACTATATATATTTTTCTGGTATCTGGAAATACAAATAGAGTTATCAGAGTTTTAAAAAGATATTAAAATTATTTCCATATGAGAAAAAATCTTAGTAATTGAAGGAGGAAAATTTGTCACTGGAATCATTTTGTGATGCACAATACACTCAACTTGGCATTATGATATATGAGTTTTAGTTCAATTCCTGCTATTAAAATAGGTACTTGATAAGTTGAAAATGGGCTCTAATGTCCCTTCCAGCACAAATATTCTAGCTTTTGAGATGTCTGATAGGCATCCCCTACCTCCTATCAGTAACTCCATACTGAAGTCCTCAATACTCTCCTCTCCAACATGGTAGTGTTCTCTTTCTCCAAGGCACTCTCTAGCAAAACAGTTTCCAGTCAGCAGACCTAGTCTACCAGCTTCCACCTATATCAGTCTTAACCACATTTATTTCAATTCTTCAGAAACCTGCTACTGGTATAAATATTTGAAGCACAAAGTAAGTTCACACTGCCAAATCATATGCATATGTGAGAATACAAAGTTTCCAGGGGATCTGCCCAACACAGTGAAAAAAGCCACTGTTGCATCAAAGGAAAAGATGACCCTTGTTCCCTTGTGTATTGACAAGTCCTCTAAATTTTCAGCTGTTATCTTATTTTTATTATGATCTAATCTTTTACAAATACCAAATGATGCACCAATATTAAAGAAACTAACCTCACAGAACTTTTTGCTAATAATAACTCTCATTTTCCCTATGAAAGCTATAGCATGACAAAGAGAAAGAACTCACAAAGATTCAAAGCATGAAGTACTTGTCCTGGTCTCAGTTTCTTTATTTATAAAGTGGGGTGGCTGTACATGTCCAAAACTATAGGAATGACTTAGTCTTTTAAGGTAGAACAAAACAATAGACTATCATGCAGGCATTCAAATTAAATTACAAAAACTGTGTAGTAATATGGAAAAATGCTTTTAATTCAATGTTGAATAATAATAGAAAATATTTTATTTTTACTTCAGTAACCATAAAAATATGTGCCCTATGCCCCTGGTGGCTCAATAATAAATAATCCATCTAGGCATTTCCGATGCATCCCTAGCACCTGTCATCCACTTTGCACTGGCCAGGGAGGACCCTGTTCAGTGCACTGAGTCCCATGACAGTAGCGGTGACCTGAACTGGTACCAGCCAACCTCAGGTGCCAGAGGGCTATCACCAAAGCACCCCAAGTGGGTGTCCCAAAGTCGAGAGGGAGAACAAGTGGATCTGGCTGCAAAATCCAGGAGCCATCAGGTCCTGCCACCCTCTTGCAGGGAACTCAAAACTGGCGGTAGGGACGGCCACCAGGGTCTGGACAGCTACCATCTGGAAATCAAGCCCTGAGCCTTTGGAGTGGGTGCACTGACTCCAAGACCCTAGACCAGCAGAGAACTAACCCTAGGGTGTATCAAATAGTGAGAACTCACACAAAGGAAACCAATTGAATAAAAGATCTGCATCACTCAACCACCAGCAGCACCATGTGCAAGACACCTTATCTAAACAACAAACAAAATTACAAACTCAATCAGCAGATGGGATTACCACCTCATTCAGCCTTGCCCATCAGAGGAAAAACAAGCAAAAAAACAAAAACTCATAACAAATCTCACCCTATGCAAAGCTTACACAAACCACTGGATCAGCCTTAGGAGGGAAGAAACCAAACCAGGGAAAAGGAGACCTCAAACACAGTAAGTTTTAAAAAAGAAGAAGAAGAATGAATGAAAAGACAGAGAAATACTACACAAATGAAGCAACTACAAACACAGAAGTCCAAATAAATGAAGAGAAAATAGGCAAACTATCTGAATGAGAATTCAGAATAATGATAGTAAAGATGATCAAAACCTTGAAAGCAAAATAGAGAAAATGCAAGAATCAATTAACAAAGACCTAGAAGAATTAAAGAATAAACATACAGAGACAAACAGCACAACTACTGAAATTTGAAACTCTCAGTTCAGTTCAGTTGTTCAATCATGTCCAACTTTTTGTGACCACATGGAAGCAATCTGAAGTAGAAGAACAAATCAGTGAGCTGGCAGATAAATTAGTAGAAATAACTTCTGAAGAGCAGAATAAAGAAAAAATAATTAAAAGTACTGAGGATAGTCTTATTGACCTCTGGGACAATATCAAACACAACATTAAAATTATAGGGGTCACAGGAAGAGAAGAGAAAAAAGAAAGGGTATGAGAACATTTTTGAAGAGATTATAGTTGAAAATAGAATCCCATAGACAGAGGAGACTGGCAGGCTACAGTCCTTGGGATCAGACATGACTTAGCGACTAAACCACCATCAACACCATAGTTGAAAATTTCCCCAATATGGAAAAGGAGATAGCCAATCAAGTCCAAGAGGCACAAGGGTCCCATACAGGATAAACCCAAGGAGAAACACACTAAAACACATACAGATCAAACTAGCAAAGACTAAACACAAAGAAAGAATATGAAAAGCAACAAGAGAGAAGCAACAAGTAACATACAAGGGAAACCCCATATGCTTAACAGCTGATCTTTCAGCAGAAACTCTGCAGGCCAGAAGGGAATGGCAGGATATATTTAAAGTACTGAAAGGGGAAAATCTACAACCAAGATTACTGTACCCAGCAAGGATCTCATTCAAAATTGATGGAGAAATAAAAAGTTTTTCAGAAAAGCAAAAGTTAAGAGAATTCAGTACCACCAAACCAGCTGTGCAACAAATTTAAAGGGGCTTACATAGTCAAGAAATACAAGAGAAGAAAAAGATCTACAAAATTAACCCCAAGCAATTAAGAAAATGGCAATAGGAACATATATATCAAAAATTACTTTAAATTTAAGTGGATTAAATGTTCCAGCCAAAAGACATAGACTAGCTGGGTGGATACAAAAATAAGACCCATATATATGCTGTCTGCAAGAAACCCACTTCAGACCTAGAGACACATATAGACTGAAAGTGAGAGGATAGAAAAATATATTCCATGCAAATGAGAAGCAAAAAAGACTGGAGTAGTAATCCTCCTGTTAGACAAAATAGACCTTAAAATAAAGAATATTACAAGAGATAAGGAAGGACACTACATAATGATCAAGGGATCGATCCAAGAGGATGACATAACAATTGTAAATATCTATGCATCCAACATAGGAGCACCTCAATACATAAGACAAACACTAACAGACACAAAAGGAGAAATTGACAGGAACACAGTAATAGTAGACTTTAACATCCCACTCACACTAATGGACAGATCATCAAAACAGAAAATTAATCAGGAAACACGTGTTAAATGATATACTAGATGAAATGGATCTCATTGATATCTTCAGGACATTCCATCCAAATGCAGAAGAATACACCTTCTTTACAAGTGCACATATAACATTCTCCAGGATAGACCACATCTAGGGTCATAAATTAAACCTCAGTAAATTTAAGAAAGTTGATATCATATCAAGCATCTTCCATGACCACAACGCTATGAGACTAGATATCAATGACAAAAAAATTGTAAAAAACACAAACACATGAAGATTAAACAACACATTTCTAAATAACAACAGGCACCTGAAGAAATCAAAAGGAAAATCAAAAAAATTCTAGAAACAAATAACCATGAAAACACAACAACTCAAACCTATGGATGCAGCAAAAGCAGTTCTAAGAGCGAAGTTTATGGCAATACAATCCTACTTCAAGAAACAAGAAAACCATAAAATAGACAACCTAACTTTCTACCTAAAACAACTGGAAAAAGAAGAACAACAACAAAAAATTTAGTACAAAGAAAGAAATCATGAAAGTCTGAGCAGAAATAAATGAAAAAGAAATGAAAGAAACAATAGTAAAGATTAATAAAACTAAAAGCTGGTTCTTTGAGAAGATAAACAAAATTAACAAGGCTTTAGCCAGACTCAGTAAGAAAAAAAGAGAAAAGTCAAATCAACAAAATTAGAAATGAAAAAGGAGAGGTTACAACAGACAACGCAGAAATGCAAAGGATTATAAGAGACTATTATGAACAATTATATGGCAATAAAATGGATGACCTGGAAGAAATGGATAGATTCTTAGAAAAGTTCAATCTTCCAAGACTGAACCAGGAAGAAATAGAAATTCTGAGCAACCCAATTACGAGCACTGAAATCAAAGCTGTGATTAAAAAAAAAAAAAAAAACTTCCCAGAAAACAAAATCACAGTACCAGATGGCTTTACAGAAGAATTCTATCAAACATCTAGAGAACTAATGACTAACCCTCTAAAACTCTCAAAAAACTGCAGAGGAAGGAACACTTCCAAACTCTTTCTACGAGGCACCATCACCCTGATACTAAAATCAAAGACAATACAAATAAAGAAAACTACAGGCCAATATCATTGATGAACATAGATGCAAAAATCCTTAACAAAATTTTAGCAAACAGAATTCAGCAACATATCAAAAAACTCATACACCATTATCAAGTTGGGTTTTTTCCAGGAATACAAAGATTCTTCAATATATGCAAATCAGTCAATATGATACACCACATTAACAAACTGAAAGATAAAAACCACTTGACCAACTCAATAGATGCAGAAAATGCCCTTGACAAAATTCAGCACCCATTTATGATTCAGATTTAGTTCAGTTCACTCAGTCGTCTCCGACTCATTGCGATCTCATGAATCACAGCACGCCAGGCCTCCCTGTCCATCACCAACTCCCTGAGTTCAATCAAACTCACGTCCATCGAGTCCATGATGCCTTCCAGCCATCTCATCCTCGGTATTCCCCTTCTCCTCCCACTCCCAATCCCTCCCAGCATCAGAGTCTTTGCCAACGAATCAACTCTTCGCACGAGGTGGCCAAAGTACTGGAGTTTCAGCTTTAGCATCATTCC
>SJYC01129829.1:0-21829 GCA_006408675.1 Madoqua kirkii | reverse complement strand
TAGACAGCAGACCCTATTGTGGTCAAATACAGAAGCACTTATAAAAAACACTTTTTTAATTTGTTAAAATTGTTTATTTTACATCTTTTCTCATTATTCAGAATACTCTCCTCTTTTCTCTATCTTTAAAAATCCCCTTGCCACTGGCTTTTTAATCAGCATTAAATATGTTCAAGTCTGTTCCATCTAGATGCTTCTCTCTCTCTTATCACCATTCAATCACTTGAAAGTATTGTCCATGATTACTGTCTTCATTGCCTTTCACCTTCTAACCCCTCCTTACACCTTTGCTCCAATGGATCTAGCCTCACAATTGTCAGCAGTGGTCTTGGCTGCTAAATCCAGTGGACACTTTACTCCACAGACACTCTGAGCTCTCTGCCATGATGGACACTCTTCCTGCTCTTTCACTGTAACAAATTTGCTCTCATTCCTTGGCTTCTCAGAAACCTCAGTCTTATTTTATCTCCTATCTCTCTAGCTATTGCTTCAATGACTTATCTTATTTCACTGCCTCTTAAATATTTGGGTTCTGTTTTCATTTCTTTTCTCATTTTATTTTGTCTTCCTGGGTGAATTCAGCAATTCCCATGACTTTTGGCCCTGCGTGCTGATAATGTTCAATTTACAACCATCTTTCACCTAAGCTCCAGAACCTATGTTCCATGTAGTAAACACCTCCATTAGAACATCTGCTGCTGCTGCTGCCAGGTCTTCAGTCGTGTCCAACTCTGTTTGATCCTATGGAGGGAAGCCCACCAGACTCCTCTGTCCATGGGATTCTCCAGGCAAGAATACTGAATTGGGTTGTCACTTCCTTCTCCAATTTGAACATCTAGAGGCACATCAAATTCAACACACCATAAAGTGAATTAGTTATTCCACTCCATGAAATATATACCTCAGTGGTATTCTTTATGAATCACTTAAGTTCAGTCACTCAGTCATGTCCAACTCTTGGTGACCCCATGGGTTGCAGCACACCATACTTCCTTGTCTGTCATGAACACCTGGAGCATACCCCAACTCGTGTCCATCAAGTCAACGATGCCACCCAACCATCTCATCATCTATCATCCCTTTCTCCTCCTACCTTCAATATTTCCCAGCATCATGGTCTTTTCCAATGAGTCAGTTCTTCACACCAGGTGGCCAAAGTACCAGAGCTTCAGCATCAGTCCTTCCAATAAATATCCAGGTCTAATTTCCTTTAGGATGGACTGGTTGGATCTCCTTGCAGTCCAAGGGACTCTCAAGAGTCTTCTCCAACACCACAGTTCAAAAACATCAATTCTTTGGTTCTCAGCCTTCTTTATGATCCAACTCTCACATCCATACATGACTACTGGAAAAACCATAGTTTTGACTAGGTGGACCTTTGTCGGTGAAGTAATGTCTGCTTTTTAATATGTTGTCTAGGTTTGTCATAAGCTTGTCTTCCAAGGAGGAAAAGTCTTTTAATTTCATGACTGAAGTCACCATCTTCAGTGATTTGGAGCTCAAGATAATAAAATCTGTCACTGTTTCTATTGTTTCTCCATCTGTTTCCATGAAGTGAATGGACCAGATGCCAAAATCATTTTTTGAATGTTGCGTTTTAAGCTAGCTTTTTACTCTCTTCTTTCACTTTAATCAAGAGGCTTTTTAGTTCCTCTTTACTTTCTGCAATAAAAGTGATGTCATCTGCATAGCTGAGGTTATTGATATTTCTTCCTAAAATCTTGATTCCAGCTTGTGCTTCATCCAGCCCAGCATTTCACATGATGTACTCTGCATATAAGTTAAATAAGCACGGTGACAATATACAGCTTTGATTTACTCCTTTCGCAATTTTGAACCAGTCCATTGTTCCATGTCCAATTCTGACTGTTGCTTCTTGAGCTGCGCACAGATTTCTCAGAAAACAGGTCATGTGGTCTGGTATTCCCATCTCTTTAAAATGTCTACACATGGACATCACCTGTCTTTATAAATACTAAAGCTATCTATCCACTTACCTGAAACAGAAACCTGGTTGTCATCCCCAATTATTTCTTCTTTTCTTTCTTTTATTCTTCTCTCACCTACCAAATCACCAAAACTTAAAGCTTTTCCTTCCCCTATTACACACCATTCACGTCATCTATTGCTGATACCTTAATTTTGGTTACCATCTTCTTTCAAATGGACTGCTTCCTCCATTCCACTCCTAACCTTAGAAGACGTAGTAGAATGTGACTTAAAATGCAATCATTCAGTTCAGTTCAGTTGTTCAGTCATGGCCAACTCTTTGTGACCCCTTGAATTGCAGCACGCCAGGCCTCCCTGTTCATCACCAACTCCCAGAGTCTACTCAAACTCATGTCCATCGAGTCGGTGATGCCATCCAGCCATTTCATCCTCTGTCATCCCTTTCTCCTCCTGCTGCCAATCACTCCCACCCAGCATCAGAATCTTTTCCAATAAGTCAACTCTTTTCATGAGGTGACCAAAGTATTGGAGTTTCAGCCTCAGCCTCAGTCCTTCCAATGAACACCGAGGACTGATCTCCTTTAGGATGTACTGGTTGGACCTCTTTGCTGTCCAAGGGACTCTCAAGAGTCTTCTCCAACACCACAGTTCAAAAACATCAATTCTTCGGTGCTCAGCCTTCTTCACAGTCCTACTCTCACATCCATATATGACCACAGGAGAAACCATAGCCTTGACAAGATGGACCTTTGTTGTCAAAGTAATGTCTCTGCACTACTTTCCTCTTAAAGCCAAATTATTCCATCATCCTAAAGATGCTACAATCCTTTGTAGCTACTTTACCTTAATTTTCAAATTGGTTACAGATTAAACATGGAGAGATCATCTACACCTGTGGCTGATTCATGTCAATGTATGGCAGAACCAATACAGTACTGTGAAATGGAATAAACATTAAACAAAAATAAAAAAATAAAAAAAATAAAAATAAATATGAAGCTAGTTACCCAGAATGTCACAACAATGTCCACAACACCCTAATATCCTTAATTTTGTGATTGGAGTTTATCTTCTCTCTCATTCTCAGCTTCACTTCCTTCATGGCATTAATCGATTAGTGCTCAAGAATACGAGTGTCCCTGGGGGCTCAGATTGTAAAGAATCTACCTTCAGTGTGGGAGACCTGGGTTCAATCTCTGGGTCAGGAAGATCCCCTGGCAACCCATTCCAGTATTTTTGTCTGTAGGACTCCATGGACAGAGGAACCTGGTGAGCTGCAGTCAGACATGACTGAGTAACTAACACACACTCACATAAAAATACAAAAAAAGTGTTACAAGTGCAGGCTCTGAAGCCCATATGCTTAGGTTACAATACATACTGTGTGACATGGGGTAAGATATTTAACATTCATTGGCCTTAGTTAACCATTAGGAATAGGAGGATATGAATAGGAGGATATGAATAGGAGAATATGAATAGGAGGATATGAATACCTTAAAAGATTATTGTGAAGACAAAATTTGTTAATAGAAGGAGAGGCAAATGCTTGGCATATGGCAAACTCCGTTGGCTTTTTCTATTATTATTTTAGTTGGCTTATCTCTTGCCCTTACAATTTTTTCTGATTCAACTGTTCATGACCAACACCAGTTTGCCCTCCTTCTGCCACCAGGAACACCCTTTCTGACATCACCTCTTTTTCTCCAAGTCAGTCTCATCCCTGCACCCAAAAGTAAGCTTAATGATCTTCACTTTAGAGAGTGAGAGAAAAGAAGTTCAGAAACAGAAGCGAATGCCACAGTTACAGAAACAGAGAATGGCAGAGATGGAAACAGATCCCAGGAGCCTGTAACTTTGCATTCAGGACTTTTCTCATCCCCTGGGAGAGATCTTTATATCTTTGTTGAACAGAAAATGTATCCATATGCCCTGCACAAAGCATTATTTCTAGACATGATCAAAGGGTGACTGTAAAATGATGATTCTATCCTACCGTGTCACCTTAATTCTTAGCAATAAAAACTCCCTAAAATATCCTGGAGAAACTTTCTCCAGGGAATTCATACCACTGCTTCCCTTGCATGCTGCTTTCTTTCTTTCTTTCTTTGTTACCTCAAAGGAACTTACTGTTTCTGTGTCTCCTTTTACCACCACCCTCAACCAGTAGATTATGAACTCTGTAAATGGAATGATATCTCATTAATCTTTAAATTTCCATGCCTAGCATAGGGCCTGTCTCATAGAAGATAGCTTCATAAATGTGTGTTTTATGAATTAGTAAATATATGCTTTGGCTGAGTCAAAACACAATGTGTTTAAAAAATGGCAGCATCCCAAGGGAATCTTTTAGATGCTTCTACATGAGTCAGATTGATATCTCATTAATCTTTAAATTTCCATGCCTAGCATAGGGCCTGTCTCATAGAAGATAGCTTCATAAATGTGTGTTTTATGAATTAGTAAATATATGCTTTGGCTGAGTCAAAACACAATGTGTTTAAAAAATGGCAGCATCCCAAGGGAATCTTTTAGATGCTTCTACATGAGTCAGATATGCAGATGACACCACCCTATGGCAGAAAGTGAAGAGGAACTAAAAAGCCTCTTAACTCCGGGAGTTGGTGATGGACAGGGAGGTCTGGCGTGCTGTGATTCATGGGGTCACATAGAGTCAGACACGACTGAGCGACTGAACTAAACTGAACTGACATGAGTCAAATCTTGCATGAGATTAAACCTAGAACAGCTGGTTTTCACGACCAAACACTTTCATCTGCAAATCAAAATTCCCAACTAAAGTGGCTCAAATTCTAAGGGTACCATTTGTTGCTTATTTCACAAGAAGTTCAAGAGTAAATAGTCTCTTAGGATCAGAGAACCAGAAAAGAGATGACAAAGATACAGAAAAAAAAACTCACTTTCCCCTCTATGAGACATAACTCAAATTGCCTTGCTAGGCTTTTGTCTTCTCTTTCTAAACTATCCTTGAGTCTTCATACTATTTGTCTGTAGCTTGTTCTTGTTTTATACTCATAATTCATCTTTGTAAGTAGATGCAAAAGTGGTCAAAGGAGAAAATAGTGCCTTGCCTGTATTTATATCTGTTACTGAAGCATTTATTATGTACCAGTAGGTACTGGCTCGGATAGTAAAGAATTTGCCTGCAAGGTGAGAGACCTGGATTTGATCCCTGGATTGGGATGGTCCCTTGAGGAGGGCATGGCAATGCACTCTAGTATTCTCACCAGGAGAATCCCCATGGAAAGAGGAGCCTTGCAGGCTACAGTCCATAGCATCACAAAAAGTCAGACACAACTGAATGACTAAGCACAGCACAACATAGGTAGCTATCAGTTCAGTTCAGTTCAGTTGCTCGGTTGTGTCCAACTCTTTGCAATTCCATGAATCACAGCACGCCAGGCCTCCTTGTCCATCACCAATTCCCAGAGTTCACTCAGACTCAAGTCCATCGAGTCAGTGATGCCATCTAGCCATCTCATCCTCTGTCGTCCCCTTCTCCTCCTGCCCCAAATCCCTCCCAGCATCAGAGTCGTTTCCAAAGAGTCAATTCTTCGCATGAGGTGGCCAAAGTACTGGAGTTTCAGCTTTAGCATCATTCCTTCCAAAGAAATCCCAGGGCTTATCTCCCTCAGAAGGGACTGCTTGGATCTCCTTGCAGTCCAAGGGACTCTCAAGAGTCTTCTCCAACACCACAGTTCAAAAGCATCAATTCTTCTATAGCTTAGTCATTATTTGCATATTTGATTGATTCAAATTTCTGCTCACGTCCTGAACACAGTAGATTTCCACAGAGAAGCAACACATGCTCCCTGGTGTGGAACACAGTCTTGAAGTAGGGAGGGGCTATATTCATTTGCTTATCCAGCAAAGTAACTCAAACTTGCTTGCATTTTCTTGGTCCTCCGAGGTATTACTGCATGAGTCTGAAGAGAATGTATTTCCGGTGAGTTCCTGAGAGTCATGCTTTTAAGCTGCCAGCGTAGCCACAATTTTATCTGAACTGAGTTGAAGGCCTGTTGATTTAATCCAGAAATTTATTTCTGACAGACAGCTGGGTAGCATTTGTCACTGTATTGGAATCCAAAGTTAAAGAGATTGAGAGTCAGTGTCATCACTGTTTGGGTGGTAGTGAACCACAAACATGGTTTATTTCTATCATAAATTGTTGGTTGTTATTTTTACAATGTGCATAAACCCGTAGACTAAACAACGGGAATACTTAACACATTTTACAAATAAAGACATGAATATTCTGGAATGAGTACTATGTTTTGGCATCCAATTTTGAGTATTTTATTCAGAGTATCTGTTCTCTTTAATCTAAACTTTTTCCTCACTTATATCAATCAGTGGAGCAAAAATTAAATATACATGCCATCAAAACTCCCCCTCTGCTCTTGGCAAATATTTACTGGAGGACACTGCTCTTGGCCTCACATCTCACAGATTCTCTGACAGCCTCGACAGGGAAGATATGTGAGACAATACACAAAAAATGTGGGGTTAGTGTAGATGTTCTGTCAATGAACAGAAAAGTAATTCAGAGCCTCTGCCAGAATTCAACTTTCTGTAATATTTACCCACTCAAGTAAATTTGGAAGTACAACCCTATGTGGAGAACCACATTACCACACCATTTTTTCAAACAATTAGCTGTTTCCACCATAACCACATCTTATTCGGATGAAGACTAGCCAGACATACATCTTTTACCTCACCTCAAAGATTAATGGACTTGCAAGAATCAAGAGTGTGGATTAGAGCTTCATAATCTCTCAGTTCTCTGTGAGGCTGGTGCCCATATGCAGAGCTAAGCAACTACTATGGCAAATTAATCCTGGAGCAATCAACTGAGGTTAACTTATTGGGTAATTAATTATTCATTTTGTACCTGAGGTTTTAAAGTAGAATTCAAAAGTACACAGAATACAATACAGTGAATTTTCTGAAAATAGAACACAAGTTTGCCTTCAAGCTTCCTGGAGAACTACAATTAAAAAAATGTGAGAGAGAGAGAGTGAAGCTAGTAATCACCTCATTTAGTGTCTAAAAGACAAACCCAAGCTGTGTGTACAGAAGGTGATTCTTTTGGTACTAAGAGCAGAGTACTCATGGAAAAAACACTCTCAAGTAGTGAATAATATCTTTTTAAAAATACATCCATGTCTTTAAAAAAAAATGCATTCTCATTATGAAAATGTTAATGGTTTTCAAATGGCTGTTTCCCAGAGATGTCTTAGTGTAGCCACTGACATGACACAGAACTTTAACACAGCATTTCCTGTGGTAATATTTTCATTACTTTCATAAATAAATTAGGCAGTGCATCATAAAATTAACAAGCAACATTTGTTAATCATCTTTTGGGGTACTTTGCTGCATCATTTGACTTACAACTTAGAGGTAGGCAGGAAGATGGAAGAGATTTTTCTTAAAAAAAAATATATTGTAAAATTAGGGGACAGATGGGCTGTTACTTACAGTGTTCACTCTAGCTTTTTGAAAAGCTTCCTAAGATTTCTTAGACCCAGAAGCTGTACCTATCTAAGTATCCTGAAGTAGAGATATAAAAATTATTTAGAAACTTTGGCAGGGGAAAAAAAAAGAAAGCTGTTTTCACTAAAATAGCAGTTGTATTTAAATTTATGCAGTCTGGCTTTGTCATCAACCAAGTCACTAAACAGTTTTGGGGTTTTTTTTTTCAGAATTTCTATCCCTTCTGCCAATACATTAGCTTCACCCAAGGCATCAATTACTGCAAGCCACTTTTTGGAAGGTCTTCAGAGATAGCTACCCTAGAAGTTCAGTGATCTGTAGCCATCACCCAGTGAAACCTGTCATTACTATAACCACTGTATATGTACTAAATTTCACTGAAATCTATCAAATATTATAGAAGATGTACCTATCTGATAAGTTTGCTCATCTTCTATTTTGTCTCAAGATGAATGACTATTTTAAAAATAAAAAGTAGACATCTTGATAACCTATCATAAGGTACATGATTTTAATAAAATTGGTCAATGTAGAACAAATCTATACTAAAACAAAAAGTTTCAGTAGAGTTGAAAAGAACAACCATTCCAGCTGAAGAAAAGAAAAAAAAAGAAAAAGAAAAAACTGAACTTCCTACTAATAAATGCTTTCTTCTTGGGAAAAAATTTATGACAAACCTAGACAGTGAATTAAAAGGCAGAGACACCACTTAGCTGAAAAAGGTCCATCTAGTCAAAGCTATGGTTTTTCCAGTAGTCATGTACTGATGTGAGAGTTGGACCAAAAAGAAGGTTGAGCATCCACAAATTTATACTTTCAAATTATAGTGACAGAGAAGACTCCTGAATGTTGCTTAGACAGCAAGGGGATAAAATCAGGCGATCCTAAAGGAAATCAACCCTGAATATTCATTGGAAGTCCTGATGCTGACGCCGAAGCTCCAATACTGATGAAAAGAGGCAAATCATTGGAAAAGACCCTGATGCTTGGAAAGATTGAAGGCAGGAGGAGAAGGGGATGACAGAGGATGAGAAAGTTGGATGGCATCAGCTACTCAATAGACACGAGTTTGAGCAAACTCAGGAAGATAGTGAAGGATAGGAAAGCCTGGCATGCTGCAATCCATGGGGTCACAGTTAAACACAACTTAGCCACTAAACAACAACAACTAATCAAAATGTGCTTCTTTTCTTAAAAATCCAGTGAAATTGTGTACTCAAAGCTTTCTGGGCTTAAGTCAACTTCCTTTGCTGGGTAAGAGCCAATATTTGCCTTTCTATGACCTAAACACATTCTTACAAGCCCCAGAAAAATCCCTGCAGGAGAGGGCATTTTCCAAGAAGGCTGCAGTAGTGTCTCCTTTCTCGTGCGTTCTTCAGTGTAATGGTGCCCTCCCCAACAAAAGGTAGAATCTTTTTCTCCACACCGTGGAGTCTGGAGGGACCCTATGACAGCTCTGATTGACAGAATAAGGCAAAGTGATGCTGTGTTCCTTTTTGGCACCTTCCACACCCCTTGTCCCTTGGAGCCCTTGTATGAAGTCCATGCTCCTCTGATAGAGAGGCCCTTGGAGGGGCTCTCAGGATCCAGACAGGTAAATGAAATGCCAGCCAACTTGGACATCAAAGCCAGCTGAGCCCTCACATGATCCAGCCCTAGCTTTTCTCTGAGTACAATTACTTAAGACATTCCTAATGAAAACACCCCATCAAAGACTGATCAACCCACAGAATCATGACTGAAAATAAACTGTTTTTTAAGCCACTAAGTTTAGGAATGATTTGGAATAAGCCAAGTTCTCCAGCATTATCCATGTTCTTATTTTTGTTCCAATTGCTTGGAAGTGGAATTATACTCTTTTCTAGTTCTGACTTTTAAATTCTCGCTCACTCATCAAAAGCTGACTAACTCAATCCTTCTAGCCAGCATTAACCTCTCTCTGTCCTTTCTAGGCCCATAATAATTAGTCCATATCTCTGCTCTATGAGTTTTCACCCTTATAGGACAGTGGATTCATTCATTTCAAAATATTTGTTATTGCCTCCCATGTTCCAAGCAGAGCTTCCAGGTGGTGTCTCCTGCCAATGCAGGAAACACAAGAGATGTAGTTTACTTCCTTTGTCAAGAAGATACCCTGGAATAAGAAATGACAATCCAGTCCAGTATTCTTCCCTGGAAAATTCCATGGGCAGAGGAGTCTGTCAGGCTACAGTCCATGGGTCGCAAAGAGTCAGATATAACTGAACATAAACACATATGCATGTTCCAAGCAGAAATTAATGCAATACAGTTGCCAGATCTCAAAGTGCTGATACATGGGAGTGACAGATACAGATACAAATAAGGTGGAGATCACTGATTGTAGTGCGCACAGAGCTTCACAGAAACACCGAGAAAGGATGGCAGGATGTGAAGGAATTAGGAGAGACTTCAGGGAATGAGTAAGCCCAGTACAAAGAGATAAGGAAGAATGTTTCTTATGAAAGGGATCACGTGCACAGGCAAATTTCCCAGTAGAAGGCAGTATGGTATCACAGGTATTTCTGCATGAACCAGGTGTAAACCAAGAATTCTTGAACAGTTAAAATACTGAAGAGGAAGGGCATAGATTACGGAGAGCCTCCTTAGCATCTTAGAGAACTAAGACCCCAGAGAGAACCTCTAGAGTTGTAAGGAGAATGCCATGGTCAGGTAAAAGCTGTAATTTATATTCCTGACATTTACATGGAGGGTAGCAATGAGGGCAAGGCTGAGAGAAGAGAGAGTTCAATTAGGTATCCATAGCAACAGTCCATCTCAGAGATGGTAAGACTCTGCCCAACAGAAATGGTCATGGTGACGGCAAACAGAATCAATTTAACCCAACTCATGCATTTATTGTGACTTCCCTGGTGACTCAGACAGTAAAAGGTTAGAAACCTAGGTTAGATCCCTGGGTCAGGAAGGTCCCCTGGGAGAGGACATAGCTATCCACTCCAGTATTCTTGCCCGGAGAATTCCATGAACAGAGAAACCTGGCCGGCTACAGTCCATGGGGTCACAAAGAGTTGGACGTGACTGAGTGACTAACATTCTCATGTATTTATAGAGGAAAAACTAAACTCTCAGAAGGATAAGGGCTTTTTCCATGCTGTAACAACAAACCAAGGCAAAATCTGGAATAAAAGGCTACTTATTCTTCACTTCCTCCATTCTATTGAAATATTTCCAACCTCCTGTACCATTCACATTTCAATAAGGAAGTTACCAAGTACTGTTTATCTTTGTATTTCTTATAGCGTAATGCAGACCCTTACAAACAATTGGAAAGTGTTGTGGACTTTAATTGGCACTAACTCACATTCAGATGACAGTAGGATATATAATGATGCATACCATATTGATATTCTTTCCTAAAAATTTTAATGAATATGTAGCAATTTGAAAAGACATGATTCTGGTTTAAAGGGTGGACATTTTGGTAGCAACAATATGTCATGGAATTTTTAAGGAAAGTATTTACTCACTTACTTTCTCCCATCTGTAAATATGAATCTTATTCCTTTGCTGTCTCTTAAGACAGCTGAGCACCAGCTTCAGAGGGGTCCAGATCCTCTGAGCTCACAGGCATCTGTGAGCTATCAAGTCTTTTCAAGCTCCCGTGACATCAAATTTCTAGGACACTTTAGAACTTTATTCATTCTTTTTCATATTTTTCTCTGATGATGTCATTTGTGTTGATCTTGTTTCTTCAGTGAAATGGCATCATTGTCGTAAGAAAGGCAACAAACACATTTTCTGCTCCTTTCTTTGCACACAACAAGAACACAGAATACAGAAATATGGACCACAGGCAGTTTATAAAAGAGCTTTGAGTTTACCCTTGCCTTTAATGTTTTTATAAACAAAGATATATGAAATAATTACAAAGTAACATTTAAAGGAAATGGGCTTGATGAAGAAGGAAGAAAAAATATTAAACAAATTTATATAGTATTTCACTGTATTTATTTTCTAATTGATTAATAATAAAAATAATAATGTCATAAAGTATCACATGGTTTGCAAACTTTTCATAACCACTATCTCATTTACTTTAGAAAAACTTATACTAAAGAAGGTAGAATAATGAAAAACATTGGCATTATATGGCAAGGAATGAGTTGCCAACTTTATTCTAATCAGTCAAGGAAGACTTCAGAAGTAAGTGTGTGCTAAAGTGAACTCTCATAGAGTGAAAATGATATAATTTTACTTTGCATTTGTCTATGAGATCTATAAAGAGCTATGTCTCTCCAAGGGAATAAGCAGAGTCTTTAAGATGTCAAAAGACAATTGCAAACCTGACATGGAATCCTGAAAGGCAACTAAAAGTAAAATGAAGACAAAAAATAATGTTTTCTGAATCTATAAAAAAAAAGACTGTATCTCTTCAACAAGTAATTAAATATGATTTCTTACAAGAAGAATATTATTGAACATATAAGAGTCAGTCAATTCTATTGTCTTTCTCCTTACACACTCCTCCTTGGTGACTAATGAAATGGATCAATGATTATATTTTCTCTTTTCAAGGCCATCTTTGCATAAAATTTGAGAGCTCACCTATCTAACTACTGGGGATGGCCAAAAAACAACAAATTAGAGAAAACAGAGAACTGGATGGATCACAGAGACATGTCATAGGTCTTATAAGGTTTTTTTTAATAATAGTAGATCATATTATAGCTTCTTGGGTCCATTCGCTATTCCAAAAACAAGGATTGACTTTTGTGTATGGAGCTCAATAAAAGTCATGCAATAGATTTCCAGTACATGAAATATTCTCTGCTACATTTTCCCATGTTTTTTAATTCAATTTTTATGAGCCTCTGTGGTTGAGGGAACTATGGCTTAAGGGACAGGGAATTCTGGGTATTTTAACTTCAGGCTGATATATGCTCATAGAATTATAGGGATGGAATATACCTTGAAAATAAGCTTGTCCAGTTCCTCTCACTTCATAGGAAGCTGAGGTCTAGAGCAGTACTTCCCAGCTATGTACATGCCATGACAACGTAGAAAGTGAACCCATTTTATTATGCCATAGTGGGGTAATCTCTAAAGGTGCTCACAGCTAAAGGTAACCATACAGGGTCACTGGCTGCCCTCATCCTACTTGTCCACCAAGAAGTCCATAGGGATAAATATGTTGGCACACTTGTAACCCATTCACAATACTTCAGTGTTGCCAAGGACACATCAAAGAAGAGTGCTGGTCTAGAGCCCACATATTCAAAGAGCAGATTTATAACATCTGAATTTCTAACTCTCCAGAAGTTACTTGCGTTGTCTTGGCCAATGGCAGTGATGAAAAACAGGATTATCTAGGATCGGGTCTTTGAGATGCAAACGGCGATTGCCTAAGAGATTTCCAGTTTTCTTATGCATATCTATTTAGTGTCCATACTTTCTAGATCCTTTCAAGATCTCTGACCTTATAAAACGGCAGATTTAAATCACTGCTCTATCCCCCTTTCCCTTTCCTATCCACTAGCTTTTATAATAACTGAAGAGAAGTGTGATTTTTGCAATAGAAAAAACATTAATGTGAATAACTGCTGTAAATTTCATACACACACAGTCCACATATGCACACAAAAGTACTCACAAACATCTATACTGAAATAACTAAAATCCAGTGAGGCAGCAAGTGTCTCATTTATTATAACTTCTCAAACTTTTATTTCACTGTACCATTTTCTTTAGCACTTAGGCTGTGACAAGGTGCTTGCTGAGCCCTAGGGTGGTTAAATGTTGGCCTCTGTAGTCTTCCTTAGCCAGACTTAGAAAATCTGAAAGCATCTAAACTTTAAATGTGCTTTATCATATTAAACTTACGTGAATCATCTTCACTTTTATGTGGTGCTTGTGGCAGTACCAAAATCAAAAACAACAAGGCAGCTGATCAGTGGTGTTAGTAACATTCTGTTCATTAGCCTTTCTTCTCCATCATTCCTGGTTCCAGCTGAGTTCTTCTCCAGGCTCTGAGAGAGAGAAAAAATACACTTGCTTGTGAAATATTTTCTTACATACTGCACATTTGAGAAAGTAACAAGATGTCTCTCATTCCATTAAAAATTATTACTTTGGTAAATTCCAGGTTGAAAACAAGTGACTATGGAATGATTTTTTTTAAAAAAACATTTAGAAACCTTGCTTTTTAAACAACTCCATTTCCTTCACACGGAGAAAGCCTCAACGATTTATTCATTTTGTTTGACTACTTTTTAATCTCAGTTTTTATGAGGACACTAATGACCCTCACAGATTGTTGCCCTCCAGTGAAATAACAGAGCTTCGGCAGCGGCTGGATTGCAATTGAAGAGTTTTGAAACTCACTGTAAATCTTCCTGTTTTGTTGTTCTTCAAACTAGGCTTTGCCATCTGCCTTATGAATTGAATTTTTGTTGTGGTATTTCACATAATCTAAAATATGGTTATCACCACTCATAAACTAAGGTTCCTGGAGAGTATTAATTAAGTCCAAAATATTACACCAATGTGCACAGTGAAATACAACAGAAATGTCATGACGTGATCATCATTATAACCCTCTCTGCATTCCATGATGACTGTTCTTTCAAAACCCGGAGACAATTTGGTTGTAGCAGCCAACGAAGTTAAATCTGAAGACTTAAGTTCAGGTGTATGAGATAAATTGAAACAGATCTCATTGCTCCCAAACACCCTCTTGGAAATAATGGCATCTTGACATTTTATCAGTCACTCAAGCGGTCATTCTCAGCAGTATCAGCCGGAGCTTGAAGGATAGAGCTGTAAAGAAAGGACTGTCAGCCGTAAACATTCCTCAAAACCATGAAAACCACAAATGAGAGCTTAAGTAATGGAGGACACGATACCCTTGATATTTCAACAGTTACCTGCAACAACAGGCTTTGTTCAGAACCATGGTCATTTTTTCTAAAGCCTTACTTGTCAGGCCCAGACTGGGGTAAAGGGGAAGAGAGAAGAGAATAGGGAGGAGGGTAGGAGTACGTATGATGTCTTTAGGTTAAAAAATGTACTTGAGTGGGCTGTGTATTTAAACTTATGGGAATTGTTCAACAGCGACAAAATAAAAATTTTTTAAAAAACACTAAAGATGGATCTGGAGACATTAATATCATTAAGCTTGAAGTGAAGCTTTGAGATTATTGAGAGGCATTTACACAGCTCAGATGTTCCCTGATGTCAAATTACAGAAGAGAAAAATAGAGAGGAATGCATTGCAGGGAAGAGAAAGTAGTAATGGATAAGAGTGTGAGTGTGGGAAGACAAAATGAATTTAACTTCATTACACCTCAGGAACATATTGCAGTGCTATGGAAGGAGAAAGACTGATTTTAAATGGACATGGTGCTATTATCTGGACAATTGGGACCCAAGACAACTAAATGAAATTGAGTATACACCACAACCAGGTCACCCAAACTCAAGAGAGAGCAAACCCGGAAAGGTTAAATGCCCTAGAAATTGCATTTGTGGAGTTTCTCAACACATGAGATTAATGGTTACTCAAAGCAATGGATAAATATTAGCTAAAGACCATTAGCCGAGGAAAACACATCAGTGCATCACAGTTCTCGGGGCTTATCAGATTAATTTTAAATGGGTTTATCTTGGACTTTTCTAACGTTTAATGAGGAACAAATTGTTTTGTTTTTTTTTTCTATTTCCTCTACCCATGTTGACTTTTTGATATTACCTAGCAGAGAACAATTAAAATAAATGGGTCTGTGACAAAGAGTTAATTCGCTTGTCTCGGAAGCAATTGGAAAAGAGTCATTCTATGATTGTTTCCTCCTATTACA
Organism: Madoqua kirkii; assembly: GCA_006408675.1. NCBI lineage: Eukaryota > Metazoa > Chordata > Mammalia > Artiodactyla > Bovidae > Madoqua > Madoqua kirkii. Next base: position 6,527 of record SJYC01129829.1, on the reverse strand, counting down.
CAGTTTATCATAAGCATCTATATTGAATAGTAGAGTCTTTAAATAAGACAATAGTTTGAATGGTCATCTGTCTCTTTCCACAGCCTTCATGTGGCACCTACCTAAACAATAGTAGATTGACATGATGCTGTCTTATTTTTAAAAGCTCTCAATCTATGTCAATCAGAATCAAAATGTCATTCAATTCTCTTTATATTTAACTGCAGCAAATAAAAACAAACACGAAGTATATTTTATTGTCTACCTGGAGCCAGTCACTGTGCTAGGAATAGTAGGCCATCCTTCTATCTCCAGGAAAAATGGGGAAAAGTACAATTACTTTACTTATCGCATCTTAATTGAATGCACAATATTAAAGTCCTAAGTTCTTAATTAGGCATTAAAAACCATTAGGAGGAAACCAGGGAGTAGTACCTGAAGACTGAGAAGAACAAACGTTAACTCGTGGCCTGGGCTTCTGCCTCAGTCAGCCTTTCTTTGTCTCTTATCTTGGCCCCAAGGTATCACTGTGTTCTGCCACCAACAGGGTGGCCTTTTTAACCATTATTGACATCAAAAGGCTATGAGATGCAAATTGGTCTCTTAAAATTTACTTTCTTTAAAAAAAAAAAAAAAAACACTTTCTTTTTCTATACTTACACTCTGAAATTTAGCTATAAGAATTCTGCAGTACCTACCTAAACCTTTTGATAAGCAGCAAGTAAAGCAATACAATATTCGATCAAATGTTCCAGTTCTGAAAGTAGCAAGTGATATTTCTACTTCCTTCAATGAACCATGCATTTCATCTTCATTAAAAGAATCACTTCTTTTATTCTGTGTCAGTGGCTCATATAAGGCATCAATAGAGCAGTACTTACCCACTCCAGTGTTCTTGCCTGGAGAATCCCAGGGACGGGGGAGGCTGGTGGGCTGCCGTCTATGGGGTCGCACAGAGTCGAACATGAGTAGTGCTTATATGCTGTGGTTTGGCTGACCTGTAAAACAGCTTCTCATGACCCCAATATTTCCCTCTGTGAACACTACAGCATGAACTAGCTTAGTTCCACCCACACAGAAGGCTATAGTGTCTAAACAAACAAAATAACACAGTAGAAGACCATGTACACTTTTCGTTGACTTAGCACTGTCCCTAGATTCGAATCTGAGTACATTTCTGGTCTGGAAACACAAGTCAAGACTAAAGGAATCTTTGAGAGGATTAGTTCATGAAAGAACAAAAGACAAGTCTTTTCCAGTAGCCAGAAAAAAAAAGAAATGTGCCCTTCCTTATATCAAATAAATGGATTATGAATCTTGCAATAGTGACATTTCTTATTCACAGTGGAGGCTCTACATGAGGGAGTTTGATTAGGGTAAAAAGATACCAAAACAAAAGAACTTTATACTCTCTATTTCTCCTCCTCTCTCTCTCACACACACAAACAAAAAAAGATAATTGCTTTGTTTTTACAATAAGTATGCATAACTGTGTCTTAAAAAGTTAAAAAGAGAGCAAAAATTTCACTTAGTTTCTAGTGCATAGTTTGCTTTCCAATAATATGTTTTTAATCTATGTTTTCAAAAGGGAGGGTGCCCAATATTTATTCTACCTTGTACCTTTTATTTAGAACATAAATTCTCTTTGTCCTGCTCATAACCAAAACAAGCAAACAGAAAAACCTAAGAAAATCAATGGGTATCCTAAAAATAGCTTGGAACCCATAATCTGCATCTCCTTTCCACCCTGATAATCTGCTTACATTTTCTTGTTTAGCTCATTTTGAAATTCTCAGCTTTAAAAAAAAAAAAAAAACACTTTCTTTTTCTATACTTACACTCTGAAATTTAGCTATAAGAATTCTGCAGTACCTACCTAAACCTTTTGATAAGCAGCAAGTAAAGCAATACAATATTCGATCAAATGTTCCAGTTCTGAAAGTAGCAAGTGATATTTCTACTTCCTTCAATGAACCATGCATTTCATCTTCATTAAAAGAATCACTTCTTTTATTCTGTGTCAGTGGCTCATATAAGGCATCAATAGAGCAGTACTTACCCACTCCAGTGTTCTTGCCTGGAGAATCCCAGGGACGGGGGAGGCTGGTGGGCTGCCGTCTATGGGGTCGCACAGAGTCGAACATGAGTAATGCTTATATGCTGTGGTTTGGCTGACCTGTAAAACAGCTTCTTATGACCCCAATATTTCCCTCTGTGAACACTACAGCATGAACTAGCTTAGTTCCACCCACACAGAAGGCTATAGTGTCTAAACAAACAAAATAACACAGTAGAAGACCATGTACACTTTTCGTTGACTTAGCACTGTCCCTAGATTCGAATCTGAGTACATTTCTGGTCTGGAAACACAAGTCAAGACTAAAGGAATCTTTGAGAGGATTAGTTCATGAAAGAACAAAAGACAAGTCTTTTCCAGTAGCCAGAAAAAAAAAGAAATGTGCCCTTCCTTATATCAAATAAATGGATTATGAATCTTGCAATAGTGACATTTCTTATTCACAGTGGAGGCTCTACATGAGGGAGTTTGATTAGGGTAAAAAGATACCAAAACAAAAGAACTTTATACTCTCTATTTCTCCTCCTCTCTCTCTCACACACACAAACAAAAAAAGATAATTGCTTTGTTTTTACAATAAGTATGCATAACTGTGTCTTAAAAAGTTAAAAAGAGAGCAAAAATTTCACTTAGTTTCTAGTGCATAGTTTGCTTTCCAATAATATGTTTTTAATCTATGTTTTCAAAAGGGAGGGTGCCCAATATTTATTCTACCTTGTACCTTTTATTTAGAACATAAATTCTCTTTGTCCTGCTCATAACCAAAACAAGCAAACAGAAAAACCTAAGAAAATCAATGGGTATCCTAAAAATAGCTTGGAACCCATAATCTGCATCTCCTTTCCACCCTGATAATCTGCTTACATTTTCTTGTTTAGCTCATTTTGAAATTCTCAGCTTCATACCCTGTCTGCAAAACCTGCCTCTGAACCACTCTGGTTCAGGGAACCCCTGCTTTCCCAGTCTTCTAATTGCCACTTCCTCTGCTATTTAGGTCTTGCTTGAATCACTTGATTATCTAGGCCAGCATTCCATGCTTCTATCCCCAACTCTGGGAAGTCCCATGACCAAAAGATCTAGCTCCTGAGATTCTTTTCTTCCTCACCTGGAGGAACATAATCAAGTAAGCTGGAAAGAAATTAGACAGTCAAAATAATAACTACTATTACTATTTTCATTATCAAAAATAAGAGAGAGAAATTCAAATCTAAAGGGTAAATCAGTAGGAAATATGACAAACTAACTTGAAAAGGAAAGAATCCAACAAAAGAGGTAGAAAGCAATGAGCAATTCAAGGCAGAGAGAAGAAATTAAACTGCTATCAGCCTTCACGCAAACACCAAGGGCACTACTGGATATGGCCTGGGGATAAAGAGCATTCTCAGCCCACCAGAATAACAGGTAAGACCCTAGGACCTTCCATTTTCTTCTTTCTGTGTATTCAGACAAACGAATATGAATAAACCAACTCCTAAATTTCATACAAGAGTAACTATATAGGCACAGCAAAAAGAAAGAAAACTCTGTCCTTGTGCTTAAGGAAATTTGTCTATAAATGGGATATATGACTTACATTTGTATTAATAAGTAACTGGAAATAAAAAAAGAAGAAATTTCTGCTTTAAAGAGTCTGATAATTAAAAGCTTTCCAGAGTGTTTGATTATGCAAAGAAAGGCCAAGACCTGAATTTGGAGATAGGGCCAGAAGGGATCTGAACTTCTTTGCATAAGAAAATGGAGGAGAAATATTTGATCTTGGGATCAGAGTAGAAAAGAAAGGAGGAGGGAGGAGAGAGAGAGAACAACTCCACAACTTAGAAAAGTATGAGAAGGACTTATGTTGAGAAACAGACTTAATATTGGATAAGATTTTGCTTTCCTAAGATACAGACTCTATTCTCTCCGAACTTTCAGTACAGTCTGCAAAATGTGAAAAACAAAAATAAAAAGCCTAGTATTTTTGTAAAAATCAGGGAAATGGGCTAAAATCCATGCTTCAATAGAGACCCAGTGAAAATCAGCAGGAAGAAAGTATGATATGGGAAATTTGGAATTCACAGACAAGAAGTTAGGGTTAGACACTTAGTTTCATGACCCTTGAAGTTTTGAAAGTCGTAGAGAAGGACTTTACATGGGGCATAGCATAGGAACACAGGCTGATATAGATCTCAAGAAGAAAGGAAACACAATTGACGTCTGGGTTCTCCATATAACTAGTCATATGATGTAATATGGGCTTCCCTGGTGGCTAGTAAAGAATCTGCCTGCAATGCAGGAGCTGCAGGAGGTGCAGGTTCGATCCTTGGGTTGGGAAGGTCCTCTGGAGAAGGGCATGGCAACCCACTCTAGCATTCTTGCTTGGAGAATCCCTTGGACAGAGGAACTTGGTAGGATCAGTCCACAGGGTTGCAAAGAGTAGGAGATGGATAAAGCAACCTAGCACGCACACACACACACACACACACACGATGTAATATGTATGATAAATATTTAATACATACAAAAATTTGCTAGATAAAATGAAGAAAAAGGCAGGTAGAGGATTAGGAAACTATTTTAGAGAAAGTAAGCTTCAAAACATGAACTTCATCTTGAAGTTCATCTAGCTAACATGAAATATGTCTTTTGCACTTTATTATAATGTTAGTGCAATGGCATTTGGAAGCTGTGTCCTGGCCTCAAAGATTTTATAGACACCCAAAGCCCAAGGGACTAGTCACATTTAACCCAAACCAAAACACCAGGGAATACACAATTTCAAACAAGGGTTTCCCAGGAGAGTTCTACTTTTCTTTGATTTTTTTCACCCAGAGTCTAATGCTAGTGGTGTCCTTCCCTTGAATTCCTCGCATAAGAAAGGGAGAGCTCAACTTTACTATTTCACCTGCTCCTTATTTGGTAGAAGTATAGCTGTCAGATGCCTTTGAATCTCACTTCTGACATTGACTAGCATGCTGACTAGCCCCAAAATCATTTGACTCTTCTGCCCCCAATATTACCATCTTTAATGTGGAAATGAGAGCAGCTACTTCATAATATCCTTAAGAGAATTACATAAGACGATACGGCCTGGTGACGATACTTAACAAAGCTACAATGTATACTGGATAGTCACTATGAGAGTAGAGCTTTAATGTTCTCACCATAACAACACAATGGTGATTATGTGAGGTAAAGATGTGGTAAGTAACCTTACTGTACAGACATTTCACAATATATATGTGCATCAAGTGATGACACTGTATGCCTTAAACGTCTACAATGTTATATATGTCAATTATATCTCAGTAAAGCTAGAAAACAAATCTCTTACAGTGCCCCAGTTCTAAGCCTTTTTGAAATAACTAGACATAGAAAAGGAAGTAAAGGAAGGGGAGATACAAGAAGAGTCTTTGCTTATTTCTATTTGCTAACAATCCAGTAGCAATAGTTAAAGGAATCCTGAGGACTCTTTTTGCCAGACACTGTGCAATGGAATGGGCACTGAATTTATTATTTCATTTAATCTTTACAACTATACCATGAAGTATAGACTATGATTCCTACCTTACAGATCAGAAAATCAAGGCCTTCAGAGACTAATTTGTTCAGTTCAGTTCAGTCGCTCAGTCGTGTCCGACTCTTTGCAACCCTATGAATCGCAGCATGCCAGGCCTCCCAGTCCATCACAAACTCCCGGAGTTCACTCAGACTTATGTCCATCGAGTCCGTGATGCCATCCAGCCATCTCATCCTCAGTCGTCCCCTTCTCTTCCTGCCCACAATCCCTCCCAGCATCAGAGTCTTTGCCAATGAGTCAACTCTTTGCATGAGGTGGCCAAAGTACTGGAGTTTCAGCTTTAGCATCATTCCTTCCAAAGAAATCCCAGGGTTGATCTCCTTCAGAATGGACTGGTTGGATCTCCTTGCAGTCCAAGGGACTCTCAAGAGTCTTCTCCAACACCACCATTCAAAAGCATCAATTCTTCAGCGTTCAGCGTTCTTCACAGTCCAACTCTCACATTCATACATGACCACTGGAAAAACCATAGCCTTGACTAGATGGACCTTAGTCAGCAAAGTAATGTCTCTGTTTTTCAATATACTATCTAGGTTGGTCATAACTTTCCTTCCAAGGAGTAAGCGTCTTTTAATTTCATGGCTGCAGTCACCATCTGCAATGATTTTGGAGCCCAAAAAAATAAAGTCTGACACTCTTTTCACTGTTCCCCCATCTATTTTCCATGAAGTGATGAGACCAGATGCCATGATCTTTGTTTTCTGAATGTTGAGCTTTAGGCCAACTTTTTCAGTATCCACTTTCACTTTCATCAAAAGGCTTTTTAGTTCCTCTTCACTTTCTGCCATAAGGGTGGTGTCATCTGCATATCTGAGGTTATTGATATTTCTCCCAGCAATCTTGATTCCAGCTTGTGTTTCTTCCAGTCCAGCATTTCTCATGATGTACTCTGCATAGAAGTTAAATAAGCAG
>SJYC01129826.1:0-13948 GCA_006408675.1 Madoqua kirkii | reverse complement strand
CAAGTATGATTAGCCTTCTTTTATGGAGGCAAAAATTGAACCCCAGAACTTCATAGGTTGGAATACCTACATTTCCTACCTACAAACCATATGTTTTTTGCACCACATGTTTTTTGTGGATACTCATGCATCATGCCTCAATGCAAAAAGCTGTGTATTTTTTTTAATATGTGAGTCACGGTACCTTAATTTTCTATCTTAATATAAATTGTCTTCTTTAGATATCACTTTGTCTCTTCTGAAGAGATGTGTATAAGAGACAGACCCCGGCCACTCTTGATGGCTTGCAGGATCTTAGCTCCCTGACCAGGGATTGAACCTGTGTTGTGGGCAATAAAAGTGCAGAGTCCAAACCATTGGACCACCAGGGAATTTCCATATCTTTATTTTATAAATGAAGATGACTGAATTACAGTTTCAGAGTAATTACCCAGGATTACATAGTAGAAAAATGGCAGAATCAGGATTCATGGCACAGGACTGAGACACATTTATTTTATATGATGTAATGAAAGAGGATGTTGTTTATTTTCCTTGGAAAACTCCAGATATATAACTCTCCTTCTCTGTCTCCAAATCTCTGAAGGTTTATCTAATCTCCATATATTAAGACATATATAGATCCCAAAGCAGACACAAAAGAAAATGCTTCTGAAGCAACCTGACATTATGGGAACTTCCAACAGTTCATTCAGATTTCACAAGACTGACTCAGTGCTCCTGAGGCTGATAGAGGGCTCACTGTGACAACGTGTGTGTAAAGTTGGGGTGGGGGTGGTGCATGTACATATCAGTGTGAAATAACAGAAGGGCTACATGTGATAGATCATGCTACGATAATTAAAATCAGAAAACCACATTTTTTATGCAACATTGTTGATTCTAGATTGGGAGTCAAGAGAACACTTAGGTCACCTGAAGTTCAAAGCAACTCCTTAACGATGATAATTATACTTAGATTCTTATTCCTCTTTCTACTAAAATAAATTAATATGCATTTGGGACAATGACAATGATCTTGTGTCTTTGAACCTGGAGGTGCTCTGGGAAACAGTGTTAAGTCAGAGGCGTTTAACTATGTCATCCATTATTCATTTACCTGGGTCTACTTTTTCTGTTTGTTTCTTGTCATGAAAAATGAGGAACTTTGACCACTTTATTAAAGTTTCAGAAGATTTAGTAAAAAGTATTGAAAGAATCTTCCAGTTCAGTGCTAGAAAGATTAAGGAAGGTGGCAGAGACAAACAGTAATCAACTCCTGGAGCCTAGAAATGGAAGAGCTGTCTCAGGAAGAAGAGTTGGGAGAAGGCCAAGGAGCATGGAGATGCTCAGACTCCTCCCAGCTTCTGCTTCAAACAAGGCAGCTCCACTGCTACCTGTTTTAGGCATTAAAATTTTGTTAAGAATTAATTTGTTAAATTCTGGTTCTACAGATACATACCCCCAAATTTGTAAAAATTCAAGGGTAATTCAGGCAAAATGCCTTGGTTGTTATCACCTAGTCACTGCAAAGCAAGGATCCCAGCCCAAGCTGAGTCCAGACACAAGCTCTTCCTCATCACATCCTCCAGACTTCCTACTTCCAATCTCATTGAATTATCACAACAACCAAGCAAAGCAAGTATGATTAGCCTTCTTTTATGGAGGCAAAAATTGAACCCCAGAACTTCATAGGTTGGAATACCTACATTTCCTACCTACAAACCATATGTTTTTTGCACCACATGTTTTTTGTGGATACTCATGCATCATGCCTCAATGCAAAAAGCTGTGTATTTTTTTTAATATGTGAGTCACGGTACCTTAATTTTCTATCTTAATATAAATTGTCTTCTTTAGATATCACTTTGTCTCTTCTGAAGTGTCCTTTGTTCTTTAGCTTTGAGTTCATTTCTTCTCTATTAAACTGAGTGTGTCTGTGGTGCCCTTCCAAAATGACCCCTGTCTGGCACAGAAAGCCATCCAATAGGCCATTTGTCACACCTCATCTCTTCTCTTTTATGAAGGGGACAAAGGCTGTCTTTGAGTCCCCTTTGGAAGTGTTTTCATGCTAATCCAAGAATTACTGTTGTGTTTGTTTTCTGGCAAGTGCAGTGTGAAGCCATTCATGGGCCGCATGGAACTTGTCTAGTCACATTCCAGGCCATTCTTGGAACATTGTGGGGAAATGCATCATCGCTCTGCTGGTGGGAGACAAGTCTGTGTCCCTGCCTGAGGCTGGCAGCCAATGCGTCCGTGTCCTTGATCACACATGAAAACATCTCTTGCCATCTCTGCCAGGCAGCCCGCTGCACATGCACAAGGAGGGAGAAGAGCAGAATTAAATGTTCAAAAAGACCTGAGATTGGGAAAAACAACAGCCTCCTGAACGTGGAAAGCAGGGAAAGAAAGTGAGCTGAGTACTTTAGTCAAAGACACGCATGCTTTTCCCAAACAACCTGAGTCACTGTGGATTAACAGAAATAGATCCAGAATGGGAATCAGGAGAAATGAGTAACATCTGATTCTGCCACTAAGTACCTGGGAATCTCTGCCAGGCAGCCCGCTGCACATGCACAAGGAGGGAGAAGAGCAGAATTAAATGTTCAAAAAGACCTGAGATTGGGAAAAACAACAGCCTCCTGAACGTGGAAAGCAGGGAAAGAAAGTGAGCTGAGTACTTTAGTCAAAGACACGCATGCTTTTCCCAAACAACCTGAGTCACTGTGGATTAACAGAAATAGATCCAGAATGGGAATCAGGAGAAATGAGTAACATCTGATTCTGCCACTAAGTACCTGGGTGACTTTGAACATATTTCTTTATTTTGTTTCATAGTATTCCTTATAAAATGGGGCTAAATTTTCAGACCCCATAGGACTCTGATAAGGACAAAAGAAAATATGGTTTACCAACGCAGTTGGTAAACAATAAAAACTAGACAAATACCCATTGCCATTGCTGCTGTCTCTGGGCCTCAGTTGCCTCACATGTAAAATGAAGATAGTGGGATAAAACTATGTCTTCAATGCTTGCTGTTTATCAAAAACACTTAGGGAGCTTTGTATACTTGTAAAGTAGGGGCCTCACTAAACTCTTGAATGTTAGGACCCAAGGATGTATTTTTACTTTAATTTCCCAGATTAGTTGGATACAGTCTGCCCAGGGCTATCCAACTAAGATAATCAGTTCAACATTTAGTGATTTTTCAAAGACAAACTAGCTGATATAAGCTGAGATTGTCTGTAATTTCACCATTTTAGATCAGTATTTTGATTAAAATTTTAAGAAAAACCTTGTTTTCCAAAGTCACCTATTAAAGTATCCTTGAGGGGGCAACATCCCAATGCACCACAGCTTACTTGTTGACCCTTTTCAACCACATTGATGATTATAGAGTACTCATATTTTACAGTGGAACACAGGAGAAGCTGTGTAAGGGTAGGATTTTCTAGAAAAATCTCATTATTTTTTAAATATGGTAACTGAGCCCCCGGGGGCTTATAAGTAGAATGATCATATAATTTTTATCCCAAACAAGATACTTCAAGAGTGAAGGGATTATTGATAGCTACATTAGACATAAACCAAGGCATATGAGAACATATGCTTGCCATGGATAAAATGACTTGTCTACATCACAGAGAAAGTTAACATGGAAAACAAAGAGACCAGAAATGCCAAAGAGTGTATTAGAACTTCAGCCTTCAGACTTCTCCTTCATCAACCCATGTCTCAGCCTATGTGATTCAAATTCACTTCACTTTGGTCCATGTTTACACTTATATCTCAGAAACAACCTAACAGTACGTATTTTTCTCCTTTACTTCTCTGTCTCCAACTAGAATGCTGGCCTGCATTGGAACTCAAACTCCATCATATCTGTGACACTCCATTACTTCAGTGAGCTCTAAGCTACCAATCTAGAGCCAGACATCTTGGAATGTGAAGTCAAGTGGCCCTTAGAAAGCATCACTATGAATAAAGTGAGTGGAGGTGATGGAATTCCAGTGGAGCTATTTCAAATCCTGAAAGATGATGCTGTGAAAGTGCTACACTCAATATGCCAGCAAATTTGGAAAACTCACCAGTGGACACAAGACTGGAAAAGGTCAGTTATCATTCCAATCCCAAAGAAAGGCAATGCCAAAGAATGCTCAAACTACTGCACAATTGCACTCATCTCACATGCTAATAAAGTAATGCTCAAAATTGTCCAAGCCAGGCTTCAGCAATATGTGAACCATGATCCCCCTGATGTTCAAGCTGGTTTTACAAAAGGCAGAGAAACCAGAGATCAAATTGCCAACATCTGCTGGATCATCAAAAAAGCAAGAGAGTTCCAGAAAAATGTTTATTTCTGCTTTATTAACTATGCCAAAGCCTTTGACTGTGTGGATCACAATAAACTGTGGAAAATTCTGAAAGAGATGGGAATACCAGACCACCTGACCTGCCTCTTGAGAAATCTGTATGCAGGTCAGGAAGCAACAGTTAGAACTGGACATGGAACAACAGACTGGTTCCAAATAGGAAAAGGAGTACGTCAAGGCTGTATATTGTCACCCTGCTTATTTAACTTATATGCAGAGTACATCATGAGAAACGCTGGACTGGAAGAAACACAAGCTGGAATCAAGATTGCCAGGAGAAATATCAATAACCTCAGATATGCAGATGACACCACCCTTATGGCAGAAAGTGAAGAGGAGCTAAAAAGCCTCTTGATGAAAGTGAAAGAGGAGAGTGAAAAAGTTGGCTTAAAGCTCAACATTCAGAAAATGAAGATCATGGCATCTGGTCCCATCACTTCATGGGAAATAGATGGGGAAAGATTGGAAACAGTGTCAGACTTTATTTTTTAGGGCTCCAAAATCACTGCAGATTGTGACTGCAGCCATGCAATTAAAAGACACTTACTCCTTAGAAGAAAAGTTATAACCGACCTAGATAGCGTATTCAAAAGCAGAGACATTACTTTGCCGACTAAGGTTCGTCTAGTCAAGACTATGGTTTTTCCAGTGGTCATGTATGAGTGTGAGAGTTGGACTGTGGAGAAGGCTGAGTGTCAAAGAACTGATACTTTTGAACTGTGGTGTTGGAGAAGACTCTTGAGAGTCCCTTGGACTGCAAGGAGATCCAACCAGTCCATTCTGAAGGAGATCAACCCTGGGATTTCTTTGGAAGGAATGATGCTAAAGCTGAAACTCCATTTTGGCCACCTCATGAGAAGAGTTGATTCATTGGCAAAGACTCTGATGCTGGGAGAGATTGGGGGCAGGATTAGAAGGGGACGACCGAGGATGAGATGGCTGGGTGGCATCACGGACTCGATGGACGTGAGTCTGAGTGAACTCCGAGAGATGGTTATGGACAGGGAGGCCTGGCATGCTGCGGTTCATGGAGTAGCAAAGAGTTGGACATGACTGAGCGACTGAACTGAACTGAACTGAAGCTACCAGTCTGTCAGTACTCATCAGGCAACAGGAAAAATGTCTCTTCCCAGTATTAGGTTTACTAATACTGCTTGTCTGACAAAAGTTATTTCATTCTGGCTTTAATTCCAAGAGATGAGTTCTGCATTAGTAATCAGCCTCTTCCTATACCTCTGTTCTCACTCAGACATATTAACAAGTAGCAAACACCAAGCTTGGGATTTAAAAAAAAATTAATAAATAAATAACCTGGTTTCCAGTTCTCTTTCATGCTTGAAAGAAAATTTGTAAATTGTCAACTTGACTTAATTTTTCTTCTGGACTCACACCTATTTGCTGTAATAAGAATTTCCCCTCTGGTTTTCACTCATCTGCAGCATGTGGCAAGAAAAAGGGGATTAGGATTGTATTTGTCGACTTCTCGAAGTGGATTTTCTTTCAGCAAGTCTGCTATCAATTCTATCTGCCAAAATAGCATTTTAATGTGTTACCTGCCGGTCAAATATGTTCTGTTAACTTCTGCCTCTGCTGTGTTTTCTGACATTGTTTACCACTAATTTTCCCATTGTTACCAAGCTTATTATTTTAAATATAAATGTGGATTATGCTATCTTGATCATGTCTTTATTTCTGCAATACATTGGTTTAAAACAGAAAAGAGGAGGGTGCAGAGAGGGTAGAAAACAGGTTTTCTCTTGCTGGAAAGACTATTTTAATGAGTTTTATTCTGTAGTTGGGAAGATGCTCTTAACCTCCTTGGCCCAGTCAGATGTGATTTCTTGACACTGAGCATATTGCAAACGCATTTTAATCAGAGCTGTGTAAGGTGGACACCAAGAGGATTCCTCCAGTATTTAACAAAGCTGTCTATTTGCAACACAAAATAATGCTTTGTTTACCCTTCCTCTTTGTCCTGAGCGTGGTATTATTCCAGAGGCATTGCTTCTCTCTTGCAAACTGTCAGCAGCCAAGGGTAATTTTCAGCATGTTTAGGATCATAATTGGCAAAAATGTGTGCTCAGAAGGAAAGGTCAGACGTGACCCAGTAAGAGCCATTCTCCGGTTTCCATGACACGGACACCAAAGTGCTTCATGCATTCTCCAAAGTTCACAAGCCCTTCTCCGTATTCCAGGGACACAGGTTTCCTCCCTGCCAGATAATTAGCTGAAGCGGCAGCCAAGCCGCCTTGTCACTGGGCACTCAATGGTGCTCCTTTACTCCATGCTCATTTCCTTGGAAGGTGAGAGCCATTATCGAAAGAGGGATATTGTAAATTCTGTTCCTTCTGCTATGCGTGGCTCTGAGCAGCGAAATTTGTGTTTTCTGCCAGGGAGAAGAATAACATTTATTTAATGGATGCTGAGCAAAAGGTATTCACATTTCATGCTTCAGGGCTTAAGCTGATCCTAGATCAGAAGGGAACTTTTCCAGGCTCCAAACTATACAACTGGGTAAGCGCTTAGTGCTAACAACCCTTATGTTGCATCCAGGCATGGTCTGAGGTCACCATCTCAGGGGTACCCCCACACCTTCTCAGCTCCTGAATTTGTTCACAAATGCTTTATACCCCTCTCCCACCAGATCCCCCTAGAAACTTAAGCCTGCTTCTCACAGATGGCTCTGCTCCATGGAATCCCAGCTCTGCCCATTCACCCTCTCAGACCCTTCAAGAGAATCCTTGACAGTGTTACAGCTGTAATACATGAGTGTGTCCTCACTCAACAATGGAGGTAGCAGGAAAAATCATGAGGATAGAAAAAGCTTGGGATAAGAGAAAGAGGACAGATTTCAAGCTAGAAGGATTGATCCAGGTTCAAACAATCTCTGCACTCTAAAGAGCTGGGTAAATCATAACTAGTTATATCTCATTGACAGTTTCCTCATCTTTAAAAAGGAATAATAAATCTTACCTTACAGTACACTTGCAGGAGCCAAGTGAAATCGTATGTGAGATGTGAGGTCCATAGAGGACAAATGTTGGTTCATGTCTCTATTCTCTCAGGAGATTGCCATCTAGTCCGGTTCCAATACTAGCTTGTTAAGTATCTCCTGGCAAGTCATTCAAATTCTCTGCGAGTCCATCTTCAAATAAAGGAAAAGAAAAACCTTGATTCTGCCTTCCCTGCAGGATTATTATACAGATTAAATGAAATATTCATTACAACAGAAACTTACAATGTGAGAAAAAGTGTTACCAAGAAATAAGGTGTTAATACTATGTTGATGCTACTATTAATTCTTTTTTTAAATTCTGGAAACTGTGTCTTTTAAACTATTACCACAATTAAGTAAGCCCATCTAAAAATACAAAGATATCTTTTGATCACATACAGATATAAGTCACAATGATAGTGGAAAAGTTGACATAATATTGTGTCTTGAAAATAGATTTGCTCTCAGAGCTGAGGCAGAAGATTTCTTGTGGGTTCATCTATAAGCAGAATGAATAAGTACTTGGAAATTTAACTGCATTATAATTAGCCAAAAGCCTTGAATATAAACACGTGAAGCATGTCACAGATGCTCATTAAACATCAGATTTCAAGTGTTCATGGTATGCCAGTCAGCTTTGACCATTCTCCTTACCACCATTGCTGGCCTCTGGGGGCCGTCTCTACCCTTTTCTCCTGTACGCTCTGCCCCACTTGAGTTCCTAGGGTCTCCTGGAACTGAGAAAAGTGATAGCTAGATATTTCCGGTGGTGCACTCAATTCTTACTACTGGTCTTCCTTGGGCATTAAGTTCCCAGTCTCCTGAGGTTCTGCTCCATGCCTTTAGTTCCACTGAAGGTACTCCTTTCCCATTCACGCCTCTGTCTCACGGCTCAGTCTCTCTACGGTGGGCCTCTTTTGTCTTCAGTCCGAAGACTGAAGACTAACTACTGCTAGTTTCAGAGAGTGCTTCCAGCTACCAGGAGAGAATAAACTAGTCCTTGGGGCATAGTCACAAATTCACAAATAGTGGAGACTAATCAGTCCACCATAAGTCATGTGCTCGAAATGGTTAAACAATATTAACAAAGGGGTGGATCATGACTGAAATTTGGGGAATACCGGGACATTATTAACTGAGTACTCCCAAGATACCCACCACACATAGTAGGGTGGTCTCAGTATTGGCCTCTACCCCTCTACTAGCCCCTTTAGGCGATATCCTCCACTGAGCCCTCCACAGGCTATAAGACATCATCAGGCCATGCCAACGGCTCTGCAGCCATAGAATAAAATCGCCTGCAGCGTCGGCCTCTTGGTTCACTCCAGTATCTGCCAACATTGGGTAATGCTGCTATTTCGCTCTGTCTCCCTGTCTCCACTAGAAGGCATCGCCCCTCTGTTTAGCCTCTCCACACCCATCAGGCAGCAGGCAGCTTCAGCTGGGTTCCATCACTCCTGCTGCAGTGCCCACCTTTGTTGTGCATTGTGGAAGGTCTTCAAAAAATACTTCCAATAAGACACTGCTGTTGGCTCAGAGGTCATTGTCTCCTCAGCTGCCCTTCCATGGCCTGTAATTTCCACCGAGTACCTCTACTGGTACATAGACTATTTAAAGAGCCACTGTACTTGAGGGTGACATGGAGAACAAAACTATTAATAGGCAGGGAAAGAATGCTTCCAGACTTTTACTCCATTCTTGTGTCAAAGTCTTTTAGTGGTATATTAACTCCATATTGCTCATTGCCTTCTGTGTTACAGAGATTTAGGAGGAACTCTTTTTTTCTGTCATTTATTTGTGACCCTCAGCATAACTCTAAACTCAAGGCTCTGCTAGTGGGTCAGGATCATCATGCCAGTTCCTTCCTTCTTCTTTTTCTTTTTTATCTTATTTGAAGTAGAGTTGGTTTACAATGTTGTGTTAATTTCTGCCATGCAGAAAAATAATTCAGTTATGCACATGTATATTCTTCTTCATATCCTTTTCTTTTATGATTTGTCACAAGATATTGAATACTTAGTTCCCAGTGCTATACAGCAGGGCAGTTTACATCAGCTAATACCAAAGTTCCAATACTTCCTTCCCTCACCTCCCTTTAACATGAGTTTTTTTAACATGAGTTCCTTCTTTAACATGAGTTGTTTTTGTCTTTTTGTGTGGTTTGTTTTTGTTTGTTTGTTTGTTTGTTTGTTTGTTTGTTTTCTCCCATAAGACCACTCAGCTTTCACGAAATTCTTTCTGGCAAGGCCTGAAATCCCATTTTTTTTCCTGGGCATAGACATGTAGTAATCTCATCTTGAACTGGGACCCTGCCACAATCAGACTTTAAAAGATTTAACTGTAGACTAGTTGTGAAGGTAAAGTTTAATTTAAAAGGATTTTCCTCACTATAAGTTTGTCAGAATCACCAGCCTTAATGAATCTCATTATCCAGTCAACTAGGATTTTGCTTTTATGAAGAGTAGTCTCCTACAAAGAGGAAATTGTCCCCAAACAACTTTGTTTTCTTTGTATTAAGATGTTTTGTGTGGTTGGGTTTGTTTTGTTTGGTTTTGTTTTTGGTATTGAAATTGTATTAAAATAGATCTGTCACACATGGGAGTAGTTTGAAACTGGTTATAAAAAGCTTGTTCACTGACTGTTTCCAAGGCAAGGGAAGATGTTGGCAGTTGAGCAAGGCTGGGGCATGGAGGAAGAAGAGATTGGTTTAAGCTGGAGCCATAATAAAATACTGTAAAATGTTTTTGAGGGTGTTGTCCTGAGCGCCTTCTCCCTGAGTCCCTTGGAAGAACTGACAACTACCTGGCCTTTAAGAAATGAAATTGACATTTGCAGGTTTAGGTTCAACAGAAACTGAGAAGGGAGGGGTAAGGAATGCTGCAGGCAAAGCCAGAGTCCAATTCCCTGGATCCAGGACAGCAGGCCCATAACTCTGCTGTGAGTGATGGGTCAATATCCAATAACTCCAAATCAAAAGCTGAAGTCTTCTTGAGTCAGCAGAGCTGAAGCCTCCTTCAGGGGATAAGAATACAGCAGCAGCCCTTCTGACAGAGCTGGAGTTGCCACTAGCCTTTCATCTAAGGAAACCACAGGCAAAGCAAACTTGGCGTAAAACTTTTCCTACATTAATTAGCACCCTTAAGTTTAAAGAGGGAAAAATAATAATACTCTAGGGAGAGCAGCTAGAGTCAAACTCAACTCATTTGGATTCAGTACACAGAGACTCTAGGGAGGGGACGATGGGCTAAAAAACAGAGCACAGGCCGGAGCAGAAGAGATTATTTTCAGGTCAACTGAACAGTGGCTCTCAGAAGCCCTCCATTGTTTGAATTGTGTTTCATGATATTGATTACAAATCATCCTTAGTAGTTCTTCATCCTTTTGGTCAAGCTCTGCCTGTCCGATTGGAAATGAGATGTGATGTATTTTAGAGTTGTGCTAGATGTGTTCTTTTCTTAGAAAGCATGAGCCTGTTGAGGGGACATGGATTTAAAATGTATTTTTAGTAGGTCATTGTCTAGAAAAAGGAAAATTTGCCAAATATTTTTATTTCCATTGATGAGAAGTAAAAAGAATAGTGACTCAGAAAACATATATATATAAAACATATGTAATGTTTATTACTTATGCAATATTAAAGACATAAACAAGTTCTTTTTTAAAAAAGAGTTGAGGATATACACATCAATCTCTGCAGTGATTCCATGTCATGAGGAGGACAGAACCGAAAATGGTGGGCAAAGAAAACAGTAAGTTTTAACATAGGATTCTGGTTTTTCTTTTTGAAAAAATAATTAAAGTCCATAATTCATTTGTATAATTACTTCCAGAGAAAAATAAACCAGTGTAGCCCTTTGTATTTGTGTTAAGTTCCCAAAATTAAGATACAGACTTGGCATCAGGTGGTTATTATTGCTAAGGATGACATTTTAAGAACTGTTCTTATACAAAGAATACTGGACTCCTGACTCTCAGATCATTATTTAAATTCTTCCTGAGTTTTACTGTAAACACAGAGGTAAGACTTTGTTCCCTGAGTCAGCCAGAGAGGCAGCAGAAGTCAGGCTTTTTGGAGCAAATCTTTATCACTTCTTCCTGTCCACCTCGGCCAAGAAGCCCATGGGCTTATTCATTCACAGAAATTTATCTCCTTTTATTTTTTTTATTTTTTCTTTACCTTTACTGAATATGTAGCATATTTTAAAAGAGTATTTAAAATATTTTTGAATGTTCTAAAACTTCAAAAATGAAAAAAATTTAAAATTGTATTTTACTCTCCAGTTACACAACTAATTTTGCATCTATTATATTATTTAATTATCATAATACAGTTTGAAAAGTGTGAGGATTGGCATTATTTTATACCATTTTGCAAATGAGGAAACTGAGATTAACTTTTTTCAAGCATACCAGTAGTATCAGTAGTTGGAGTTCAAGAGTTATAAGAGTCCAGCCATAACTGGCTTGCCGGGAGAAACATCAATAACCTCAGATATGCAGATGACACCACCCTTATGGCAGAAAGTGAAGAGAAATTCAAAAGCTTCTTGATGAAAGTGAAAGTGGAGAGTGAAAAAGTTGACCTAAAGCTCAACATTCAGAAAATGAAGATCATGGCATCTGGTCCCATCACTTCATGGGAAATAGATGGGGAAACAGTGGAAACAGTGTCAGACTTTATTTTGGGGGGCTTCAAAATCACTGCAGATGGTGACTGCAGCCATGAAATTAAAAGGCGCTTACTCCTTGGAAGAAAAGTTATAACCAACCTAGATAGCATATTGAAAAGCAGAGCTATTACTTTGCTGACTAAGGTCCATCTAGTCAAGGCTATGGTTTTTCCTGTGGTCATTTATGGATGTGAGAGTTGGACTGTGAAGAAGGCTGAGCACTGAAGAATTGATGCTTTTGAACTGTGATGTTGGAGAAGACCCTTGAGAGTCCTTTGGACTGCAAGGAGCTCCAATCAGTCCATTCTGAAGGAGATTAGCCCTGGGATTTCTTTGGAAGGAATGATGCTAAAGCTGAAACTCCAGTACTTTGGCCACCTCATTCGAAGAGTTGACTCACTGGAAAAGACTCTGATGCTGGGAAGGATTGGGGGCAGGAGGAGAAGGGGACGACAGAAGATGAGATGGCTGGATGGCATCACTGACTCGATGAACATGAGTCTGAGTGAACTCCGGGGGATGGTAATGGACAGGGAGGCCTGGCGTGCTGTGATTCATGGTGTTGCAAAGAGTCGGACACGACTCAGTGACTGAACTGAACTAAACTGAATCATAACTAGAGTTCAAGTCTCACTTCACATCCATTTATTAATCCAGTAAAAATTTATTAATGATCCTAGTATGTAGACTCTCTTCTAAAATTCTTTTTAGTTGCTCTAATAATTATTTTTCCCTTTTTGTTTTGTCATTATAAGATACCATTACAGACTGTATTATCAATTATTGTTTCATTTCAGATGCCTTGCTTATCACCACCTCATCATCTGATAGATTATAATGTCTTTGGGTAGTTCCATAGTTCCATGATATAAACTTTTTTTCACATCCCACAAGGCATGGCACAATTTTAGATATATGAAGAGAACCACTGTTTGCTGCTTAGCCAATTTACTGGTTATTACTCAATAGGTATGAAAGCTTAGATGTTAATAATTAACCCACAGAGCTCTAATTATAAGGAGATAGAAAAACACCACATATGTATCATTTGTCCCAGATACTTGGGGAAGATGATAAAAGCCAAGAGCTGGCAGAAATCTCAGGGAACATTCTCAGTGCCTGTGCTATTCTAGGAACTACTCTAAGCTTCTGTTTCATTTCTGTTTAGAGCTTGTTACATAATATAGAGAATATAACAAGACCTTTTGGTTAGGAAAAAAAAAACTTAAAGAACACTTAATTGTCATCTCTCAACTGATTTTTATTAAAGTGCTATTACATGCACAATATTATGGATGTTATAAATAAACAAAATGGAACACACAGACTTCTTCATTTTCCTTAATGTGAATTGCACTTTACAGTTTGTATGCTATCTCATTTCAAACTTTATAGTCCACCATGGCAGTTATACCAGCTTCCCAAGAGGCGTTAGTGATAAAGAACCTGCCTACTAATGCAGGAGAGGTGAGACATGCAGGTTCAATCCCTGGATCCAAAAGATCCCTTGAAGAAGAGCATGGCAACCCACTCCAGTGTTCTTGCCTGGAGAATTGCATGGACAGAGGAGTCTAGCAGGCTACAGTCCATAGTGTCACACAGTTGGACACGACTGAAGTGATAGCATGCACACACATGGCAGTTATATGCTTGAGCTCTGAGTCAGTCTACATTTACATCCTGACTCTACTACTTTCCAGCTGTGTGACCTCAAGCAATTTGTTTAATCTCTCAGTTCATTTCAGTTCAGTTGCTGAGCCGTGTCCAACTCTGTGTGACCCTATGAATTGCAGCACACCAGGCCTCCCTGTCCATCACCATCTCCTGGAGTTAATTCAAACTCATGTCCATCGAGTCCGTGATGCCATCCAGCCATCTCAGCCTTGGTCGTCCCGTTCTCCTCCTGCCCCCAATCCCTCCCAGCATCAGAG